>CABHPR010145428.1:61486-75378 GCA_902168415.1 Peromyscus melanophrys
TCTGTCTGTGTTCATGCACATGGGCACCTGTCTGCACATGTGTGTACACATGAAGAAGCATGTATGTGTTTGTAGAGGCCAGAGGTAAACTTTGGGTGCATTGCCCACCTTATCTGTTGAGACATAGTCTCTCCTTGGGCCCCATCCTTGCTGTAGGCTAGACTGGCTGGCCAGTGGACTCCCAACAATACACCTGTCTCTACTTTCCCAGAGCTGAGTTAACAAATGTTGGCCACCATCCTTGGATTTTTACACAGATACTATGGAAACAGCCCAGGACCTTACAGCAGCATTTCAGTAGCTGAGTGATCTCCCAACACAGGAGAATTATTTTTACCCAGTCTTTGCCCTCCGTGGTACAGTTCTTACTAAGCACTCAGTATGGAACTCACACTCTACCCTACTCTTTAGTGTGAAAGTGTTGGGAAAACTTGCTGAATGAGAAACTCAACTGCAAAGTGGTTGGTGTTGCACCTCAGATGGATTCAAGGAGTTTACCACACAGTGGCTGTTGCTTTCTTACCAGACAGATGGAATGTTCCAAGTATGCACAGAGCATCTTCCTGGATCTCATCCAGATCAACATGGGCCCCAACTTTTGTTTTACTAGTAATAAATGAAACTTGTCACAAAGAGGACAGTCCATCTGTGACCAAGATAACACATCTCAGAGTTGAGTATCTCCACATACTCTGTGTGTTTTCACAAAGGCAGCTTTAGGTTGTGAGGAGGGCTCAGTAACATTTGCCTGGCAAGCACTAGGATCTTAATTCAACCCCCTAACCTCACATAAAAAAAATGTTGGCCATCACTACTTGTAATCCCAGTACTGGGGAGGTGGAGACAGGAGGATCCCTGGGACCCACTAGCTGGCCAGCCTAGCTCAGTTGGAGTTGGATGATATTTAAGGTTGTTCTCTGGTCTTCATACGCAAGTGCACACACATGTACCTACAAATACATATATACACACACATGCATAAAATCAAATCAAATAAAGTCACATGTACAGAAACTGTGGAAGCTGAGCCAGGGAATATGAGCCAGTTAATCCAGAGCAGAAGTTAAGGTGACTTGTGTGACACACTACTTTCTTTGTATTTCTTAATGGGGTAGGGAAGGAGCTACAAGGGGACAGACTATCAATAAAGCCTTTTACTTAAATAGAAATCTGTTTATCCTGTTTTAAACTATTCTTCATCACCATGATGTATTGTGACTTAAAAACGTTTTGTAGAATAGGGGCATGCATTTTGAATACAATATGCAGTTGGGAACTCTATGATAAGGTTTATCTGTTTATTTTATTTTATTCATCAGACATGGTTTCCCTATATAGCTCAGGCTGACTTTGAACTTATGATTGCTCTGTCTCAGCCTCCAAAGTGCTAATAATATAGTCATGTACCATCTCGCCTGGCCCATCGTTGTTGACTCATCTTCCAGTGCCCAATAAATCACCAAGGCCCATATCACCTGTCACTAAAATGCCTCTGATCTTTCCTTCTCTCTTTCTGTTCCTGTTGCTGTGGCCTTCTCCATGTTGACATCCTCTTTCAATGGACGTCTGTTGAAAACCATCTTGTCCAAAGCTAATACATCATGCAGACTCCAACAAGAGGAATAGTCCAACCCTGTGGCTCCCCATCTAAGTCTCTCAAAGCATCCACACTCTTTATGTGTGTGTTTATCTTCCTTCCAGAAGCGGCAAGGCCTATGTATTTATTTGTCTCCTTCCTGGTTGTGTCTCTCAGTATATACTTTGTTGGTTCAACCTTGTTGAACTCTGGGTCTCGCCTGGAGACAATCATTCTAGAATAATTGGAAGCATGATCTCTAAGGCCAGGCTGACAGGGAGGGCAAGAAGTTAGAACTGGTAGAGAAATTAGATTCTCAAAGATGCGTCTTAAAACTCTCAAATGCTAGTGTTTTTGTAAGCAATCCTTAAACTGTCATTTAAAAATGAACCTCAGATACCTTTCCTGAAGAGTTTTGGGATATACAGAATCACTTTTAGTTGACCCAAAGTTAAAGCCAATGGTTGACCCAAGAAGGTAGAGTGCAGTTTTTATGCCTAAGATTTAGGTCAACCTGGGCAGTTTTCACACCCACCTGATTAAAGGCTCAACAGTTCAAGACTCGAAGCACCCTGTTCTTTGTTCTCTCCTGGTATGTCAAGTTTGACTCCCCAAGGCATAGATTTCTAGTTCTGCTTTATTAAAAGCTCTCTTAGCCTGCCCTTTGGTCTGTGCTGCATTCTTACCTTAATACCAAGGGCCACTTCCTGACTCCCCCACTTTAGGATTTTAGGCAAGTTTCATAATTCCCCACTTGCCTCATCAACAGCACAGGCATCATAGTGTTAGTCTTAATTAAGGTTTCTGTTGTTGTGATAAAACACTGTGACCAAAGCAACGTGGGGAGAAAGGATTTATTTTGCCTGACAACTTTCAGGTCCCAGTCCATCACTGAGGGAGGTCACGGCAGGAACTCAGATAGGAACGCAGAGGCAGGAACAGAAGCACTGCTTACTAGCTTGCTCCCCACAGTCTCCCCAGTCTGCATGCTTATGTAAGTCCACCTTGCCTGGAGCGGCACCACCCACAGTGGACTGGGCCCTCCCACATTAATCATTAATCAAAAACTATTCCACAGACTTGCCTACAGGCCAATCTTAATGGAGGCATTTTCTCAACTGTGATTCCCTCTTTCCAGATACATCTAGGTTTATGTCAAATTACAACAGCCAGGCAGCACTGTGTTTCTGCTCCCAAAAGACTATTGTCAGCTGATAGGAGCATATCGTTTTGTTTCTGTTGGTGTGATAAAAATACTCCGAGAAAAATAGCTTAGGGGAGTAAGAATTTATTTTTGCTCATGATTCCAGGTTATAGTCCATCATTACAAGGAAGTCAAGGCAGCAGGTACTGGAAGCAGCCAGTCACATCACATCCACAGTCGAGAGCAGAAAAGGAAGAATGCATGCATGCTGCACACCACCTCTCCACTCCAGTGCATTTCAGGATCCACTGCCTAGAGAATGGTGAGAGAGAGTGAGATTCACAGAGAGTGAGTCTTCCGGTCTCAATTGACATAATCCAGATAATCCCCTACAGGTGAGGCCACAGACCAACCTGACCTATGTCAAGTTGATGATTAAAGCTAACCATCACGGTGAGTTAATAGCTTGAGGCAAGGATGAGCTAGCCATGGAGCATTTTGGTGTTTTATTCTCTCTAGAAAAGGAGGCTTTTTTTTTCTACCTCTGTTCCACCTGGAAAATGCTAGTTATATATCAGATTTTATCTGTTAAGTGCCAAATGTGTACCCCTAAATTTCATACATTGAAGTTCTACCCGTAGCTCATCCGAAAGTAACTGTGCTGGGAAATAGGACCTTCCATGAGATGACTAAGTTAGACTGAAGCCATTAGAGTGTGCCTTACTCCTGGATGGTTGGTGTCCATAGAAGAAATGTGGACAGACAGAGACACCAGAGACAGGCACACACGGAAGAAAGACCATATGGGGACCTGATAACAGAGTGGTCAAATACAAGCCAATGAGAGGCCCCAATAGAGGCCAAATTTCTTGATACTTTGATCTTGGCCTTGTAACCCCCAGAAACATGGGCAAATGAGTATCAGTTGCTTACGTGTGCAGTCTACCCAGTGTCTCTTCAAACAAAAAATAGATGTCCAGGAAACTAAACATAGTTTTCTTGATTTTGGCCTTACCAAGCCCCCACAATTTTGTTAGGCAGTTCCTTAACATATCTGTCTGTCTATTTGTTTGTATATCATCTGTCTGAATCCCATTTGTCCTGTTTATTTGGAGACCTCCGTCTATTACACTGCCCTAAGAACAGTTTCCTTAGGAGGGCGTCCTTACCTGCATGCTTAAGTTACTCCTCCCAATTTGCGCTCTCGTGTTTCCTCCCATAGACTGCAAGATGGAATGACAGCCCCTGTGTTCATGTGCTCATCACTCATCTATGCCTCAGACAGGGATGTTGTGGTGAATTATCTTGGATAAATAAACATGGACAACCCATTGGAATCATGGGCTCACAGCATCCCTGTTCTCTTCTTACATCTCACAAGACAATTAAGAGAACATATCATTTTGTTTATTTGCCAGTGTGATTAATGTGTTCATCATCCTTCAGTCGACTATTTTAAGGCTATATTTTCCTGGGCTTCTAAATTCAGTGGGAGAAAAAGAATTACTTCAAATCTCCTATTATTATGGTTCCTTGTACCTGAAAGTCACACAGTGCATTCAATATAAATGTGAGTGGGCGAGAGATGGAGCAGCTGTGATTGACAACACTGACAATAGACTTGGGAACAAGGAGTGAGGGAGGTGTGCTGATGGAGTCTGTATTTAATGTTTCCAAGCAAACGAATGCAGTCACTTCTGGGAGGCTTAGCTATGCTTCAGGGTGTGACATTTTAGCCGTCCCCCCACCCCAGTATTTTTGTGTCTTAGATTGCAAACATCTGGTTCTGAAATGAAAATAGTACCATATATTTTCTTTGTAAGCTAACCAACCACAGGGCACAGCAGGAGAGCACCAATGTGGCAATCAACAGATTTCAGCCGCCATGAATTTCACTCTGTGCATTGGTATCTTCCTTCTCCTCATCTCTTTCCTCACATCTAAAACAATCATGAAAATTAGGGGAGGACTTAGGTCTCCTTATAGTCTTCCTCCAGCTATGGCTGCTTGTGGCAGAGTTATCAACTCATCTGGTAGTTCTTCCTCTTCTTCTCCCTTATTCTCTCCTTTTCCCTCATCTTCTCCATCTCCCTCTTCCTTTCTCTCTTTCTTCTGAGACACTTATTTTAGATGCATTGTGTTTCTAGCGGCTTGATAGTTGCGCAGTGAGGATGAATCAGGAGCATAGTACCCCCATCTCCAGGAAATGGGCAGTTCAGAGGGTGTGAGTGCCCTGGTCCCTCGAGCTCACAGTGGTTAATGGGAAGAGGAATCAAGAAAGCTTTTTGGAGAGAGTGAAAACTACCCTGAGACCTAGAGGATGACTGGAGTTGGCCAGCAGTCCCAGCACTGAGGAGGTCTAGACAGGAGGGTCAGCAGTTCCAAAGCTCAAGTTGCCCTGAATGATGCAGCATGTCTGAGGCCAGCATGGGTGTATGAAGCCCAATCTCAAAACACATGCAGTGTAATAGTAACAGCAAAGTAAGTAATTGATTTAAAATAACTTGAATAGAACACATGTCTGAAATTTGTTTATATATTCTCAAATATACATATTTACAGTCTTTAAACAATACTGAATGAAGAAAATGGAGGAAACCACACATACAGTAGTGCAGCCATTCTTAATATTTTGTTGTTGTTGTATCTGACATGTTCATCCCTCCGCAACCACTTCCTACCCAGCACACACCCTACCTGGCTCTGGTCCTCTCTGGCCACATTTCTCTGGGTCAGTAAGTCATTCTCTGCACAATAATCAGAGGGAGGGGCTACTGTTGCTTATGACTTTCCCCTTCACAGGGAAGTTGAGAGTTTGTGTTAATAATATCTTATCTCCCTCAGCAGGCCAGTGATTAATGTTTAAGGCCAAGAATTTTCCAGTCTGAATTTAGAAAATCTACTACAACCTGAGAATTTCTCCCCCAGTGAAAATGCCGCCCAGCGTTCTTCACTTAGTCAATTCTGCAGAGTTCTTGGATATGGATGATTATGAAGTACAGGGAACCGTAAAGAGTTCAGGGACCCTATGCTTTTCCTCAAATATAAAATTAAATTTTCAGAGAAGGTCACCTTAGGGAAGGCCTTGATCCGGGCTTCTTAACCCTGGGATCACCTTACTGATTGCTTAGGAAAAAAGAGTTAATGAGGCCAAAGTCTATACAGAACATAATTAGGTTTGCACCAGAGGAGCGACTTCCTCAGCACAGGTCTGTGCCTGTGGATACTGCTGGACATCTCACAAATTTATGACACTAATCAGAAGAAAAATCAGAAAAGAATTATTAATACCTTAGAAAAATTTTTTCTTAAAGGAAAAAAAGAAGAAGAAGAAGAAGAAAGTCTGCCTTCTGGTGAATGGCCCAGCAGGAGACCCCACAGTGGGCAGGTCAGCAGATCATGAATCTACACAAAGCAGAGTGTTTTTCTGATCCACACCCTAAGAACTCCCAGAAGGGGACAAATCTCAGACCCATGAATAAAGCTACAACATAAACAGGCAAGTCTATTGGCCATCGTTTAAGGAGGAACGAAACATTTCCTTTCTCATTAAGCAAGCCACGAATCTTCTCATTCATAGGAATAACCCATGTTCCCTCACCCTTGGCATCAGTACACTCTCTCTTAACCAATTTAAAAAGAATTATCAAAACTTACACTTGGAAATATTACAAAGAACTGGTGTGTGTTTCCAAATTGCTCTCAGGAGGAATCCAGAGCAGTTCATGCAAAGCTACAGATATGACTGGATTAATTAGAACCCATCAGAAAAAAAAAAAAGTGGGGGAACTAGAAATCCTGACGGGAATTATTCCCGTGACGGGGATTATTTCCAAGAACACTTCTAATAGGTCAGAGTTACTAACAGTCAATATGTAGATAGAAACACGTATAATCTAGTCATTATTTCGTTTTCGAATGCCTACTTAGAGGCTAATATGAATTGAAAGAATATTGGTACATGTAAGGAACACGGTAAGAACAAGAAGCCAACATCTTATGTCTGTGGGCATGTACTCTAGGGAGAGACAGGGGTGCTTCCCTCTGGAATGCATCATCAAAGTGGCACTGAGAGCTGCACACCCAAGCAGAGCAGAACAGGAAGAAGGGGAGGAGTGAGCCTTTCCTGGTGAATGCGGAAGAATGGGGATAGGTTTGGATGCCTAACATGCAAATGGAATGCTCAAATGGGTGATTTGTAGGAAAAGACCTTTGGAAGGAAGGGAAAGAAATGAGACCATGAGATGCTAACAGGTTCAATGGATCATCCTTATCCATTTTGGGGCCTCAAGAACAGTGAGGGAGGCGTGAGTGTGGGAGACGTCAGTTGAGTTGTTTAAGCTGCCAACGCATTCCATGTAGACTGTCTCCGATGCTGCTATCTATGAATGTATCAACGTTTGTGGCTAGTAGTCTGCCATTTAGTAGGAACAGAGAGCTGGGGGCGGGGGGAGTGGCCTAGAAAAAGCAATGGAAATGACAATTAAGAAATGCTCTCTCCCTAAGCTCTGGCCTCAGTAAAACAAAGCAAAAACAAAACCACCACACTCATCACTGGACAAACAGTGTCTTTAAAGGGTACCAAAGGCCTCGGTGACCAAAGCCGATGGGCGTTTCAGAGACTAGGAGATAGGAGCTTTGGGTAATGGTCATGAATTTCCTACAATAGACATAGCAAGTTGGTGGCAGGGAAGAAAGTGCATTAGGACATGAAAACAAATTTCAGGCTTTTCTCCTATAGCCCATGTGGGGTTGGTTACAAAGACAACCACACTCACTCTGAGCTGGTACAATACTGGAGGAAATAATAGATATGATTATTGCCTCACAGGTGGTGATGATTTCATGGGTATATACTTGTCTTCAGACTCAACAACTTGAATGCATTAAATGTGTGCACCTTAGTCTGGGGAGATGTCTCATCAGGTAAACGTGTTAGCCCTGTAAGCCTGACAACAAGAGTTCATTCCCTGGAGTCCACATAAAAAGCTAGATACAGAAGTATAAATCCCCGAGATGGGAGGTGGAGACAGGAAGTCACATAAACCTACCAGCAGGATCTCCATTCCAAAAATCCACGCAGAAAGTTTGACGCTGTAGTGAGCATCTTTGATCCCAGTCCTTCTACAGAGAGACGGTAGGTGAAGGCAGAGGAATTGCCTCAGAGCTGGGGAGCCAGCTAGCCTGAGAGTGTAGCACAGTGGCTGAAACAACGAAAGTGACCCTCTCAACAATGTGAAAGGAGCAAGCCGACCCCCAAATGACCTCCACAGGCATGCGAGTGCCCTCCCCTCACTACACACACATGCACAGGCTCAAAGTCAATAAATAAATAATATGCACACTTTACATAGCCCGATCAAATGGGGTATCATAGACTACATGTCATAATTTCATAGCCTTAACTTCAGTGATAACAGAAAACATTAAAATAGATAATATCTAGAAGCCACCACGGTACTATACTAAAACGACAAAGTATTTCAATTTCTTTTTCTTCCTTCTTAGCATGGAATTTAATTGATATCCAGCTTTATTAACTACTTCAACATAAATTTTGGAGGCTTATGTGTTACCTACAAAGATACTGAGCTTTCAGGTAGCAGCTAGACTTGCCATGAATAGAAATGTCGAGAGTTGAGAGATAAAATTGACTTCTTACATCAACAGCCCTTGTCAGTTTGGCCAAGATACCTTCTACGGAAGTAGCAAGGGCACATCACCCAAAATGCACTGATTTTTCTATTTTGGTGAACAGAAGGGGAAAATGGCAATCAGATAAGTTAACATGATGGATGGTCCCAGGCTGCACACCTTCCTTTGTAAATCCTGAATCTCTAAAAGTTCCCCCGATTTAGCTGAACTAGTTGGAACTCAAGTTGGGGAAATGATGTGAAATAGGTCCAGATTTCCCCTCCAAATGAGCTGCTCAAACTGCAAAGCCATTCAGCTCAGTCATGCTCACAAGTTCAGTTCAACCATGCTCACAAGATTCATGCTACTGTTTTAAATATCAAAGATGGTCACTGGCAGTGTCTGAAGTGACCATGTCCTTGCTGTGTGCTGTTTCATTAAGGACATTGGTCCATCATGCTAGAGACAGCTGAGCTTCTGATGCAGCTTGGAAAAGAAAGACAAAAAGTAGATCAAGCAGAAGGAGAAGGCAGTAGGAAGGCAGAATCTGATGTGTGTGTGTGTGTGTGTGTGTGTGTGTGTGTGTGTGTGTGTGTGTGTGTGTTTGAGAGAGAGAGAGAGAGAGAGAGAGAGAGAGAGAGAGAGAGCGCGCTGTATGTGATGAGTGATGAGGTTGAGGAAATTCAGGGGATCCAATGAGCAAGCAGAAGAGATCATTCTCCAAGGCTACTGGTACCTTTCTCACTGTCCAAGGAATAAACTACCCAGTTGGCTAGTGTTATATTTATGCTGAAGTATGAGGTACAGTTCTGAGTGGAAGGATTTGTTAGCTAAGAATTTCGTGCAAACCCAGCTGAAACCAACCGAGAGGTAGGTTCAATTTTCTCTTTGTGCTTCTCCTTTGAAAGCTGTTAATTCACTGTCAGAGAGAGCAGAATGGCTGTGATGGCTCCATAGCAAGCATGTGATAGTTTTGTGGGTAAGCTAAAATTAATTTTGACACAGCTATGTGCTATGACATCCTGTTACTGCTTCTTGTGAACCAATGTAGAAGCATGTATCTAGTGCCTTTCTAGGTTATAAACAATGTTGTCTTCCTGTATTTCTGGCCATTCCCTTTTCCTAGCCCAACGCTTGCTACAAGAAGAGTTTGCCAAGGCTTTTTGGAAGGGATCATGTCAATATAAGCAGTGGGAGCTCAGCAATAACCACAGCACGGAGAAGGTCTCAGGAGCCTACGTGAGGACTTCATATCTTATAACACCCTAGAACATTTCAGAGCCTCATATTCATTGAGAACCCAGCTGACGCTCTTAGCAGTTACTAGGACAAGGTATTGGGTCCCTAAGCAAATAAGTGTAGTCCAGATCACAGCCACCAAAGCAGAAAGCAGGAAGCCCTTCTCAACTCCACTGGTTAGAGAAAATGGAGTCTGTGTTTTCCTTCCCTCCTCCACTTCCTCTTCCTTTTCCCATTGCTCCCCGACTTCCACTCTTTCTTTAAAATGATTTGGTACAACCATAGCCACTGCACCAGTTTTCTAGCCAAGAAGTGAAGTTAAAATGCAAACCACGTTCTCCCTGATTAGCGTCAAATGAGGTCCTTCATGAGCTAAGCAACATGAAGACACTGAAGAAGCAGAGGGACAGAGAGTGGCTAAGTCACATGTCCCTGCTCTGATGGAGATCACTCTGGGCCACAAATTCTGAGTTTGTGTTAAAAAAAAATTTCTAGAACAAGAAATGTGCTTTTTATGATTTGCTAAATTTTGTTTCCATGAATGAGGAAAGTAGGCACAATGTGTCTGCAATGGATTTGCCAATTTATTTCCTATCAGAAAAAAAAAAAAAACAACCCAGCCTTTTATAATCTGGCCAGTACAGACATGGTGTCTGTTCATCCCCTAGCCATGAAGGCAGGCCTCCCGAGGAGGTGGAGCTAGCTAGGGGAGTAAGAAGTAGCCTGATCATAAGAAAAATGTAGGGATCTATAGATTTCTTTATCAGGATCCTGAGTTCACAGAGATTATCAGATGGTGGAGGACAGCAAGGCAGCCTCTGGCATGAGACTGAGACATACAGCTGAGTCCTGGAGAAAAGGATACTGCAGCCCAGAGCTCTTTCTTTGGTGAAAAAAATAATTAACGGCAATGTCCAAGCTCCTTGGGCCAGAAAGCCTAGAAAGTTCCAGTAGTGGTCTTGATGTAGCACACAGCACAAACTTAACATCAATGGAAAAGAAAGTTAAATGTGTGTATTGCATTCACACAGAATAGGCTATGCATTAATCAAAAAATAAAAAAAAATTCCCTTCTCCACTATGAGAATTTATGAAAACATGTAAGTGTATATTTTGAGATAGACATGCATAGAAAGAAACAACCTGGATAACCATGCTTGTTCGCCATTCTTTCCTTGGAACGAGGAATTGGACATAGGACACGTGTCTGTGTGAGGAACTTGAATTAATAAGAGCACTGGTTACTTTTGTTTTGCTCAAAAAGTTGTGATTTGAATCTTGCAGGTTTTCCACACAAACAGCTAGGAACAGTGACAAAATCCCCTTGTATGAAGGGCATTGGATCCAAAGTGACACTATTGGGAAGCTATGGAACCTTCAGTAGGTAAAACCTACTGGGGGGTTTTAGATTATTGGGGATATGCCCTCAAGGGTGTTGTGGGACTCTGGTGTCTTCCTCTTTTCCATCCAATTATGAGGTAAACCTTCTATACTGTCCACCCTTACCACAATGTACTGTTCCACCATGGGCCAAAACAACAGAGCCAGTCTACCATAGACTGAAACCTTCAAATCTGTCATTCAAAGTAAATGCTATTCTTTATTACTTGATCATCTCAGGCATTTTGTCCCAGTAACAGAAAATAAACTAACACATATCTACCAGGTGGCAGGCATTTATCATACATCAGGTCTTACTAACTACTCCTATTTAGTCTTAAGACTGTATCACTCAGTAAACATAGGTATCTTTTCCATCTTATTTATGAAAACAAATACACAGAAAGGTTACAGAATTAACACAAGATCATGTAGCCAGTCAGTACCAAATTGGGATTCAAATCCGATTCTAACCTATACATCAACCTCTACAAGATACACAGCCCTTTGCTGTAGTCCTCTATGTGCCCACAACTTCCAAGGACAGATAAAATGTATCAACGTAATGAGTAAGTTACCCTAAGTTAGGGAATTTATTCTTCTGTGGGAATCTTCATCTAATTGTTGTATTACTGTTTGACCAGGATGCTAGCTGCTCCTCTAGTAGTTAGTCAAAGCGATACCCACAATCCACCTCTTCTCCCACAGTCTGATTCTCTATTCATGTTCTAAAGCCAGCATTAGCAGATTTGGGAAGGGGTTCGTTGTTAAGTTTTTTAAAGATTTCAAAGCTCTCCTTAAATCTTTCAGCTTTAAATCATTTTTCTTTTATTCGTTCTTTGGAGATTTCTGGGGGATTGCCAATACTTGACTCTGCTTTGACAAAGCTATCCTTGGATATCAGATTAGATAAGATGATGAATTGTATTTAAGACTCCATATAAGTTAAAAAAACCCTGGAGTTTTAGTAGAAAACTTTTCTCAAACACAGCTAAATCTCATAGCTTGTGAAGAATGCTGAGGGTTAGGTATACTCATCAAATAATCCAATTCATTAATGCCTTTGCTGGGATTACCAAAACCTAGCAACCAGAAGATTCTCTCCACCACTACCCCCTCCCCAGACAAGCCTTGACAACTATCAGAAGTCCCTAACACTGAGAAAGGAAAACATTTTATAGTAAATGGAAGATACTATTCATTATAGGCAATGGTAAACTTTCCATACTTTATAAATTATAAAAATGCATCCCATCATCTTTTTACATGCCTACATTTGGGACACATACCACAATCACAATTGGTCATGGGCAGTTATGATAATCACCCAGGTCTTAAGCAGTGTGGAGAATATAGGCACGGACAACCCAGAAAAAAAAGGGGTTCAGAAGTGGAGATGTTTTGGAAGTATCCTAACAGTTCCATTATTTATATTTCTTTTTCTGTGTAAAATAAAAATGTGTCTGAATACCCGAGAGAAGATTCTTAAGGGCTGTGAAATGGCTTAGTAAGCAAGAGCACTTGTTGCCAAGCCTGACAAGCAGGGTTCAAAATCAAGGATACCAATGGTAGAATGAGAGGACTACCCCCAAAAGTTATCTTGAACACCACACTGGCACTATTATGCTCACAGGCGTACATACATACATCATACAAAAAAATTATAAATGTCATTTTAGTTTGCATTATAAAAATACTTTAATCACATGTAAAACAACAGTTTCATTTCATTTGGGGGTGCCTTAGATTTCACTAAGCATGGTAATTATCGTGTGATATAACACTGTGTCTGTTTATTTTTGCTGGAGCAGAGGGCACCACACTATCAGTCCCTGTGCAACGCCTGTCTCCCATCTGCTTCAGGGGGGCTCCATAGCATCCTCCTTTTTCCATTCTGTTTGGGAACAGGAAATGTTGAAAAAGAGACCATCTTCTAAAAAACCTATCCCATGTTGAGCATAGATGAGCAGCCTGTGCTTCTGTCTTCACCCTGGCATATATCTTTGCAGACTTTGGGGACAGATGAGGTCCCCCAGAATGGGTGAAAGACGAGTCAGCTTGTAACGGGGTGAATATTAGCCAATGGGAAACAAGGAAGATAAAGGAATCTGATCACATCCCCTCCGCCTCTTCTCTCTTGCATGAATTCACCTTCTGGCTCTTCTGAAAAATTCGGATGTCCAAGCACTGTGTGGACTGTCATGCTCTACTGTGTCTCAGTGGGAAGTGGTCAAGCCAAGAACCCACCCTCCTGAATTTTCCGCAACCTTTACTTTTCTTTCACCTTCACGTGGAAACTTCCAGAATAACACATCAGCAAGCAAGTCCTCAACTTTCCTTTGTGTTCTAGAGGACTCAGTCCATCCCCAAGGCCCCCACGTAGCTAATGGCATAGAGTTTATGTAGAACCCTGGAGACCTTGTTCTGAGTGTTTCCAGAACTCAAGTGATGCTCTTTTATTCAGTGCTGATGAAGCTGTGGAGCCAGGTGACCTAGATTCAAGCTTTGGCTCTTAACTTTATTAACTGTAAGAGCTTTAATCTCTCTTATCAGCCCAATGGAAATAATGCCACTGGCCTTCCTTATCTGGAAATGTCATCACCAGGATCAAGAAGTATAAACTGGAGAAAGCAATATGTAAGCCATAAAGTAGTATACAAGTGATAATTATTACTGCCACACAAGAAATTGGTCTAATGAACTTAGCTATCTCTTTATGTCAAAACGACAGCTGTGTTAAAAATTACAGAGTGGTGAAAACTCTTCACAAGTTATATTCATATTTTATGTAAATCATAGCCTGGTAGAATAAAGATAAACAATAACTGGCAGGTGAATTCTTCAGGTAGTTTTTTTGTTGGTTGCTCTGTGTGTGTGTGTGTGTGTGTGTGTGTGTGTGTGTGTGTGTGTGTGTGTGTG
>CABHPR010145429.1:0-81392 GCA_902168415.1 Peromyscus melanophrys
TTCTTTCACAAATCAGGACTCACTGTCCCTCTGTGGTGCACATATTATTCAATGATAGGAACATTGTCTGCAAATGTCTTTTTTGACAGAATTTCAGAGTTAATAATCAAATGCCTGGTAAAGGATTTCTTTATTACAAAATGGGGTATTTTATGAAATTGTTCTATTGTCCACTGATGTGCTCAAACTAACATATAATACAACAAAACAGTCCCTGTTTCATAATCCATTTTTGCAATGTTATAGAGGAATTTTCTATAGATTGTATGAATTAGCCGGTTGTTGTCTTTACTCAAGCATTAATTACTCCAAAGTAGTTAGCTAAATGAGTTTGAATTTGTCTGTGCCAAGATGAGGAATATGTCATGATCTGCCCTCCAGTTTCCCAACCATTCTGTACTATGCATTGTTAAAATACCATGACATGTGGATGTTATCAGAGTTATTGGTAATAAAATTATTCTAGAACCCCACTGTCTAGAATTGACTGAAGTTAAAATATGCATATATAAATATAATATATATTACTATCCGTTAATTATATTATATACATGTATTTATACATATAAATATGCTTATATAAAATATAACTGGGTTAAAATGTACTCACTTTTCTAACACAACATTTAAACAATAGAAAGAATTGATAAGGCTTTACTGATACAATACTGAGACAGAAATTTCATTTCTTAAAGAGACATTTTTAATGAATAAGAATCAAAATGCATTAGCTTCTCATCTCTTGCAAAGAATGATGTGAAGTATTGAAGCATGAATGAGAGGGATCTGGGTAGCTGCCCATAGTCTGATGTTTGCTATTGGTCTCTTTTAAACTGTTGGGGGCATTTTTCTTCCTGGTGGGAATTATAAAGCTGGCACATACCAGGAGAGTCATAAAATCCCCTCTCATATCTTTAATCAATCATGACTAGTATATCTACCATACATTCTCCAAGTTTAAAATAGAATGAAGTCACATAATCATCTTTCTCCCAGCAGCTAGACTGCTTTGAGCACAATGACCCACACTCTATGGCTGTATTAACAGATACGATCTATTCTTTAATGGAGCTCAGCGTGGGGATTAGCTACCTGTAATGCAGTTAGGGCTGTCAAGCACTCTACCAAACTGCTAACACATTACAAGTTACAGGCATCAATTCTTTCTAAGTAAAAAGGCATTTCACATTCAAAACACTTCAAACCTCATAATGGTGAATTATCATGATGGATCCCCTTCACCAAGGGAAGGTAAAGAGATGGAGAGAAAAGAGACAGGCACCCAATCAAAAAATTTATATCAATTCTTTTTGATCTACCTGGGGCAGATTAAACTCTAGTAGTGGATAAGGCTATCAGAAGCATCACAGGAGTTCAGTGTGGATCTGAGCTGTTTCTGTTTGATGGCAGGACACAAATCCTAACTGAATAGAAGTAAAGTCTCATAGAAGGAGATTGGTCTGCCCAGCCTGAGTGGCCTGACTGGCCCAGGACGTCCAGGCAATATACACAGAGCATCAGACTTAATTTCCCTCACGTGCAGTCTTTCTCCAGAGCATTGCAA
Organism: Peromyscus melanophrys; assembly: GCA_902168415.1. Classification (NCBI taxonomy): domain Eukaryota; kingdom Metazoa; phylum Chordata; class Mammalia; order Rodentia; family Cricetidae; genus Peromyscus; species Peromyscus melanophrys. The sequence goes on from CABHPR010145429.1 coordinate 1,565, forward strand.
ATGCCCAGAGAAACTGACCTGAAACTGATCCTAGAAGAGTTTCAAACTGGTAGGATCAAAGCTGCAACATTCTGTTTTCCCCATGTGACTTCATCAGGCCTTCTCTATATATTTAATGTCTCTTGTTGTTGCTGGCAGAATAAACTGGGAGTCAGTAATGTTTAAATTATCCCACACTTGGGACTATATGACAAAATGAAGGGCAGTATTCATATCTGTCTCATATCTAGTCATTAGTATGTTTATTAATTCAATTGTTTCCTGTGTGATTATATATTTATAGATCGATGTACAGAATGAGATGAGAGTTTATTTAAGAATCATATTGAGGGAAATAGTACAGGATTTTTATCATTTTTGTCATTTTTGTCATTTGCCTTGATTGCCCAACAGAACTTGATAATAATATCCTTTTACTGAAAATAACATATACATTGGTTACAGCACATATAGAAACCAAGTTGGTACTGACTAGTCAGGCCCCTTCTAGTGGCTAGATTTCATATTGGATTGTAAAGTGTAGGCATTGGGGAATCAAAGACATCAACCGTCTTACCTGGCTTTGGACCTTATATTCTATAATAATGACTGCAATGGCAAGGGATGCCTATGAGTACAATAGTGGCACAAATATTATGGGGTTAATCAACTACTTTTTAATTATATTTATTTACAGTCATCCAGGCAGAAGAAAATACATGTCTGGTGCATTATATGTGGTTAAGAACCCGTAGGCAGAGACTACTGGAACCCCAGGTATCAACCTACTACTATTACTGTACTAAAGGAACATATCATCAAAATGCTCTCTAAATTCCTATCTCTCAGACCTTCATAGAGAAGTGGGGTTTTTTGTTTGTTTGTTTGTTTTGTTTTGTTCATTGCATAGTAGTTAAATCAGAAACTCATAACCACTCAAAGTACATATAATAAGTATCTCTGGAGTACTCAGCTACAGAGGAGGAATTTATATCATCCCTCTACCCAAAATCCAGGTATTACCATAGAAGTAGGACCAAAAAAAAAATATAAAAGCCAGAGTTGGAGTGAAATATTGTCTTGTGGACATTGCAGGACTATTACACTCATGAATTCGAAGCAGCTGTGGGTTGCCTGCCCAGGATCAAGTCAATCAATATTCTAGAATAGAGGAGGAAGGGATTCACTAGCCCAACTCCTAACAAAAGAGCTATGGGCAGCTTATGACTTCTGGAGGAAGGAATTGAGTTTCCCATAAGTGTGTGGCTTCTGATAAGCTGACCAACTCCAGTGGGTGGCCCTACAACTAGAAGTAGAATGTGGCCATAAAAATGTGAGCTCCCTGCAATATTAAAATAAAAAGAACATAGAATTCATGAGTATGTGAAGGTGAACCTTGAAGGAGTGGGGATTAATATGATAAGTATACATTATATGAAATTCTCATAGTATTAATAAAACTATTTGAAAAATAAGAGTTGTATTGAGGGGACTGACTCAGCCTAATCTCTGCTTAGTAGTTAAGAAGGTTGGCATGGTTGAAGTATCTGTATAGAAATAAGAGAAGCAAAGAGAATTCCTGTCAACCCTTCATGTCTCTAACTCTGGCATTGGCATGCTTAGTTCTCCTCTCAAACCTTAAGAAGCCACTAAATTTTTATGTCTCATCATTTGATACTGGATGACCTGGGTTAGTGACTTCATCAGTCTTAATCTTAGTTCACAAAGTATTTAAATGCATCTTACATGTTGTTTCTATATTTTTTTATTTTAAAAGAAAGCTTTTCATTGGGGCTTGCTTACAGTTTCAGAGTTTTAGTTAATTATCATGGCAGGAAGCATGGCAGCTCACAGGCAAATATGGTGCTGGAGAAGTAGCTGAGAGTTCTACATCTTGATCCATAGACAGCAAGAAGAAAGAAACATTGTGCCTGGCTTGAGCTTTTGAAACCCCAAAGCCCATTCCCAGTGACACACTTCCTCCAACAAGGACAAATCTACCCCAACAAAGACACTCCTCCTAATCCTTCTAAGTACTGCCACTTGGTGAAGACTAAGCATCCTTTCTTCTATCTTACATCGGCACCAGGTTTGCATGGGGCACACAGAAAGGTATGCAGGCAAGACACTCAAACATACATACACACACACACACACACACACAAATAAATAAATAAATAAACAAACAAACAACATGATTACAGGCCAAATACAAGATTCATGATTTAGGGCATCTAAGCTCACATTGAAAATATTTTGAAAGTACACTAGTAAAATTTTGAAGGTTCTTAAACAGAGGAGACTTCTTTATAGATAAATGTTTTAAAAACTGTCTCTCACAAGGTTATAGAGTTCCTATTTGGGACCATATAATAAAGAAGCTGTGTAGGACAGCACTTAATCTACTTTCTCCTTTGCTTGTTTCAGAGAAACATATAGGCAAACATCAAAAATATTAGCTTTTTGTTTAGGATTAGACAAATGGTGAGTTTTAAAGTACAGAGATAGTTATAAAATTGGTGATGCACACATTTATAATTTTAAATATGGAACAAAACCCATTATTTATTTGTTACTTACTCTGAGCATAGTGTTTTGCTTTCCTGTGAAGAATCTGAATGTTGGTCTTAATTAACTCTTCCAAACACTGTCAAGCAGTAATTACTATAATCTCTGATTTATCTGAGGGTGGAAAATGGACCCAGACATGCCCCGTGGTTAGAAGACAAGGCTAAGCTTAAGTTTCAGGAAACTGAAGGAATAAAACTCAAGAAGGTAAACTGATACCTAAAAGCAGTCTCTTCATTGGCTGATTTATATCCACACAGGTACTTTGGGATAGCCTCTGTTCCAAAGCTCTACTGTCCATTCCTGCCCGCAGAATATTCTCTGAGTCTACAATCTGCTGCTGACTCTCTCTCTTGATACACTAGCAAACAATGTAGCTGAGAAGAGACACTGGGGATGAAGTTAATTTTCCTTAGATTTCATTTTCTGAAAATCTTCATGACTGAAACAGTGGCTCCATTTACATTTCTTACTCTGCCTGGAGCCTGAGGGGAGGACACATTTTCAGTCCTGTCAAAAGGGACTGAGGAAAGCGTGGCTGTTAGTGCAGTTAGAGGATAGTCTAAGAGACACTGCTAAGAATGTCTCATTAGTTAGACAGCAATTGCACATTGATGACTGAAGGCAGAATATGACCTTAATTACATTATCATGCTAAATATGATGTTTTTCTTCAGGGCCAAAGGAACAAGGAGAAGTGATGATTCCAAGATGCAAAATGGCAAGATGTCCTGCAACTAATAATTAAGGGAGAATGTGTGGAGTCGTGGAAAAGCAAAGACAATAGCATGCCTTAAGAGTATTTTTCTTCTAGGCAAAAAATGTTAGCAAGATATATACATATACATCTGCATCTGCACATAAATATATACACATATAAATGTATTCACACAATTATGTATTTCTACACACACATACACATATATAAGAATTTGTAGTCAATTTGTCTTAAAATAGCTAATAAGGCAACAATCCTAATTTTTTGGAGTTTACAAAGAACAGCAGAAATAGGAAGGCACCATTCTACTATTGTTTAAGGAAGATGAAAGTCAACCACTTTTCCTTCTCTTAAATTCTAAAGTAACTGATAAATACAGAAATTAGACTAATAGAAATCATTATTTTGCTGTAGTTAAAACTCTATGTGTTTGAGCCTTACGTTCCTTTTAAAATATCATTTGACTAGAGTAAGCGCAGATTTGAACTTAGACTTAGATCCCTAACAAGAAGCAGGGGGGCCTGGGATAGGGTGTCTAAAGGCAGGATACTGTATGGAACTTTTACCTGAAGACTATATACTTTTCCATCATCCAAGATTGACATCTTCTTCTTAAAGGGATTTCAGCTGCAGGAAGGAGCCTGAAGTTTTCCTCTCAAATGGCTTCCTCAGGAAAAAGCAACATATAACAAGTTCCTGTGATCATATTGGAATCTTCAAAAATCCTTAGCTTAAAGAAAAACAGATGAGTCATTTCCCATGCTATTTCCTATATTTCTAGTAGTAAATCTGGAGTGGTGATATATTTTACTTCCTTTATTGACACACAACATAAGTACACTATGTGGGATATATCACATCATTGTAATAAATGTATATAAAGTGTAATATTCTAATATATCTGGTAACCCTCTTCAAACACTAATTATTCTTATATAAATCTTATATATTGGTGATTTTTTCCTCTCATTCTTTAGTCATTTTGTAATATAGATTTTTTTTGCCTATAGTCACTCTACAATGCTAAAGAAGAATGGTAGGTAATTTTTTTTGAGACTTTGCTTTCTTTTTTCAATTATACATATATGTATGGAGATGTGTATATGCACTTGAGAAAGATGCCATTGGAGGACAGAAAAGGTGTCAAATACTCAGAGCTTGTATTACAGGCAGTTGTGAACAGGCCTATGTGGGTGCTGGGAACTGAACTCAGGTCCTCTGCAAATGCAGAAAATGTTCTTAACAACTGTGGCATCTTTCTGGGACCTGAAAATAGTTCTTCCACTTGATTTTCCTGCACTTTATTAAATATCTTTACACTCTTCCACTTGTAGCAATCTAGTAACTACAATTCCCTTTGCTACAAGATTGACTCATTGGCTTCCCAAAATAAGGGAGAACATGTAATTGTTCTTTTGTGTCCGTATTATTTCACTTCACCTAATGACCTCAAGTCACACAAATGAAGCAAATAATAGAAGCCATTTCTTTTGTTTTTCTGAACAATATTTCCTTTACTCACTCATCTAACAAAGGGCATGTGATGACATGAAGTTATACATAGAGAGATGAAGTTATACATAGAGAGATAAACACAACTATTCTACCACAAAACTGTGTGAAGTTATAAACAAACACAAAACATCATGTGATACAAAATCAGTACAGACAAAAATGTAGTAGTTTAGTTTTACAACAATAGTGAGCTTTTGGAAAGCTGTTTACAATAATTCTAGATACAAACTATTCAGAATTAAATTTAGTTACAGAAGTGAAAGACATCTACAGCAAACCTTAAAGAATACTGTTGGAAGGCGTTACTGGCTGCTCAGAGGTTGCCATCTATCATGTCCTGGCAGCTTTTTCCAAAATCTCGGGGACATGGAGACTTAATCCCCAGAGAAATTTCGTGATCTCTACCTGCTCTTATCTGGAGAATGTCTCTGGGCCTGGAGGACCAAACTTATCTGAAAACTGTCTCTAAGCCTGATGCCGGATTTATCTTTAGCTCGACCCTTGGCACAGATCCCTGCTAGAAGCCTTTTCTTCTGCACAAATGATAACTAAGGCTTGTACTAGAAGCCTTATAATAGGACCATGACACTTAATGTGAAATTGAGTTTGTTCCCCGCTCTCTAATCCTATATATTCCTTATACTCTGGAATAAAGTTAAGCCAATTCACCGAAGTCTATCTCCGGAGGGCTATCTCCATCATGTTCACAGAGCATACAAGGATCTCTTCACTTCTGTACTTTGTCTACATGGACTGATAGCCAGCAGACTGTAAAGACAAAGGGAACCCCCACAGAATACTAGTGGAAAAACGAGGGAACACAATAAAAATCAAAGTTATTGCATATTCAAGCATCAGAAGAATCAGCAACATGTAAAAAGTGATCTACAGTTTCAATGATTCACCAATGACATTATTTAGAGAAATGAAAAAAATCTAAAACTCATTAAGTGGCAATGTCATATGTAGTCTCAGATATATACTTATTTAAAATTATTGGTAATGTTTTCATCTTGGATCTTCTGAATTAACTTTAATCATTATCTATTGAAAATTATATAAAAATGTTGTAATAGTTAACATTTATCTTCATTTCTCAGGTTTTGGTGTCCTAAGATGCTATTGGACAACACATGAAATTTAAACAAATATTGTTTTGTTCTTGTTGTTTTATGTAAAAGTCACTACTGTATGTGAAGACATGCAATGCACAACAGGATATCTTTGTAAATAATTGTAACAATTTAGTAGGTAGCCCATAAATTACTTGTAGTGTTATGAATGTTTTGAAGATTTAAGAAACATAATCTTTAGCACATTGACAGCTCTGTGCTTGTTCTATAATCTCTCATATATATATATATATATATATATATATATGGTCAGTTAAAATGATGCAATTATATTAAAAGTTTAGTTTAGTCCAATAGCTGAGAGGAAAGCTGAGAAGGAATTTTAATTTAGTTAACCGGAAGAGTACATGACTGGTAAAAGGACAGTCTGCAGACTGGGTAAACTGTCATAAACAAATGCACAGAGGGCTGAACTTTAGAAAGCCCTAATATAATATATAAACATTTCAAAGTCTGTAGAAAGAGCATGATATGGATGCTCTGGTATATGTACAGAGCATGAGTAAAAGTAACCGAGTGAGCAGTAGTAATTCACGCCCCCCAACGGCCCAACTAATGGACATTTGTGAAGACTTTGAAGAAACAGTAATTGCACGAGGTCTTAAAGGCTGAATAAATGTCAAGAGACAGAAGTAAGTTAATTTCTAAAGCTCTGAGGTCCAATCTATATACAGCATTCTATTCTGGGGTCAAAGCCTATTGCATTATAGATTGCCACATTGCCATGTGTGAAGAGCTGGTTGCATTTCTAATCCCTGCAAAGAGTTATGCGTTTTACACATTAAGGTCACCTAGTTGATGACAATAATTTCCCACCTCTCCCTTAATATTGTCTGTCTTCTAAATATATGCATCATGCATTTACAGCCAAGAACTCAATTAAGGGTGTTTATACCCCCCACAAGTGTGATCAGCAGCACCTGAAAACAATAGCAACTTGTTCCCCCAAACATGCTTTCCTTGTAAATTTTATATCACAAAATGAAAGCCAGTTATAGATACATTAAGGGAGGTTCTAATGGGAGGGAGGAGCAGGGCGCTCTATCTGGGTTGAAGAAGATAAGCTGCACTAAGTCAGTGCACCTTGCAGCTGAACATTTCTTTAAATAGCTGAACAGGAGGAGAACACGCTTCTTCTATTAATAGCACCAGTATTTGCTCCTGTCTTGGGTAAAAATCTGCACAAAATATAAGGAAGGGAGAAGTGCAGTAGCTTAGTGATGAGGCTATGTGAATTCAGCCTTGGTTGTGCCTGGTCACCTCTGTCGCATTAAACTCATGCTGAGGACAGAATTTCTGTCCCTATCTCATTCATGGTTACTCATTTTGGTCTTCACTCTAGAAGTTTTCTTTTCATTTCTTGGAGACGCAGAGTTGACAAATCTAAGTGTTGATTTATTTTAAGTGAAAAGTTATTATGTATGTACTGCTAAGGTTGTAACTCTCATTTACAAAATTCCCCTTTTATGATTATAGATTTGTGATGAAATTTTACTTTACTTTGTTATTGTATGTGTTACACACACTCAAATGAAATGTTGTAGAGAGCAAAACACAAGAAAACAATGAGGGACTGAAGAGATGTCCCCACTACTGAGAAAGCTAGCTTCACTTCCATTGGACTGGTATTCAGTTTCCAGCAACCACATGGTGTCTCATAACGATATGCGACTCCAACACCAGTGATTTTAACTCCCTATTCTAGCCTCTGTGCATATCACATGCATATGGTACATAGACATACATGCAGGCAAAGGATTCATTAACATAAACGAAGGAGTTAAAACAAAGGATGGTCAAAACTCACTTCCAGCAAAGAAAATCATTTTGCTGTAATGATAAGTAATAAGTTCATAGTAGCTAGATGTGTTTCAGAACTGGTATTGATTTGAGCATGTTGTTTGGGAATATACTCATTATCTTCCATGCCACCCCCAGCAGATTCTAAGGCAGAATCAGTGGAAATTGTGAATATTCACATTATATGAGCCTTATATTGATAAATAAATCCATGCCAGGTCTAGTTAGGTTTAGTGTGCTGTGATAGTGAATATCAAGGTGTATCTAATTTGCAGAATGTTTCTGGATTTTTTAATTGAACACTAGGCCCAAGTTATTACTATTGGTCCACACTGCATTTCCCATGAGAAATAACTAGGAACAACTTTCCTTGTGAAAAAATAAATGCCAATACCATCACTGAACATCAAGATTCCACTGTTAAAAATTTAATGCAGCCATATTTTTAATGCAAACTCTGCTGAAATCCCAAATGAAGATGCTATGTATCATTTTAAACCACCTCCAGAGATAACCACTGTTTACTGGCATATGCCTATATCAGCTTTCATTTTATTCCTATAATAAACTGAAAACATATACATACAAAGGATATTATTCAGAATAAGAAGGTTGTATTTATGTAGCTAAGAATACACACACACATACTCACATAGTTAAAGGAACAGCGGTCAAAAGTTTGAAAGGGTGCCAGGAGGGGTACATGGGGAAACTTTGGAGGGAGCAAAGGGAAGGGGAAAATACAAAATAATTATAATTTTAGAAATAAAAATTATTAATTAATTTAATATTAATAACATTAAAATAAAAATAAAGAATTGGAATAATAAGAATCACAGCATTCCATTTCTTTCTTCAGTACTGGTAACTGAACTCAAACAGAGTCTTACAAAATCAAAAAAAAAATCAGTTTGTATTGGCATGTGTTTTATAATTAATTTGGTACTATTAATATAAGACTAGCTGACTTCTTAGGAGCATACAGATAATAGTTTAAATACGTGGATTTTTCCCTCTCCCTCACTCCTTTCTTCTATTATTCTATCCTTTATTGCTTTCTTCTTTTTAGGGTGAAAAATGAACCTTGTTATCTTAAGTCTTAGGGCTGCAGCAAATAAGAACCCTTGGATTTCAAAAGCAACTATTTGTAGAAAGAAAAGCAATAATCAAGACCAAAAAAATCTAATAAATATTACCTTCATTATTGAGGTGAAAACACTGTTACTGATGTGTCAATCTTGGAGGTATAGTTCTGAGCTGTGAGCTATGTGAACACAGTGAGGTCACAATAATGACTCAAGAGAGAGGTACATAGTACATTGAATAAGTGAGGGTATCTGGACCTGGAAGAACAGCCAAAACAAAGAGGCATCAAGTGCAAAGATTTTAGTGCAGGAATCAGCCTAGAGAGCTCTGGTGGCCAAAATTAAACTACCAATGTGGGAACCAAGTGAATAGATGGGACAACAGTGGGAATTATAAGGGGTGAAGTTTGTGGCTAGAATGCAAGCCCTTTAGGTCATCATAAAACTACGTTAGAAGGGATTTTCAGAAGAATTTGAAAAGAGAAGTGAATTTTATTTTAATAGGACACTTAATGATAATTTAATTTAGAATAAAAGAAGGGTGAATGCACAGTGTTTGTAAAGCCATTGTCAGTGGCTCCTAAAATGATCGATGAGTGTGATAGCTATTTGCTGGGGAAAGATCGAATTATAGACATATGTTGAAGTTCTCAGTAGCAGTAACCATGGTAAAGGGTAAAGTAGATGCTAGCTGAGATGTGTAAGAATGTTTATAGTTCAGGCAGGAATAGGTTTACCTTGGCTATACTAAGACTGACATATGTAAATACATCAAATGGAGGTGTCAAAACAGTAATTAGAGGAAGGAAAAACTCCAAGATGGAGGTATAGATGGAGGTGTTTTCAGCAATTTAAAGATACGATATGACACAATCTGTAAAGATGGATTCAAAGTTACAAAGAAAGATTTTGCTGAATTGCCATCCAATTTTTAACATGATTTTTTTCCTGAGGTGGAAAATGAAAATCTACTTTATATCTATGTACTGAATATGGGTGTAATTATTTTCTTAGGTTTTTCTTCTTCCATGCTTAGTTGCTTGATCTCAGGCACCTGTAAATACATAAACTAAACATTATTAATGATGCACTGTGCATGGGATAAATTATGTACTCTGAAAATCATGAGAAGTCATGGAGCTAACAAGAGAATCTTGGAAGGTTTGATTATGGGATTCCATTTAAACAGAACATAAAGACTGAAATAATTTTTAGATACAACAAGGGAAAGCAGATTCAAGGATAAGTGAAACACAGTATGAATGGATAAGGAAGAACGAGAAATACATGATGTTCTTTAAATGTCTCATTGTCCACATTAAGGAAGCAGCTTATAATATCAACACTGGCATTACAGAGACAGTGAGTTACTTTGGGATCAGAAACTCCAGGCTAGAGTTCCAAGCTGAATTTGCCTGTCCCATGCCTATGACTTAGAACTTCTCAGACCCAAGGCAGACATTACAATTAAGTAACATTTCTTCCCCATAAAAAGATGTAATTGTCATAGTCACTCTGGAAGAGTTGGAGCTTCATGGGAACCCCCTTTAATCCATCATAAATTGTTGATGTTTTTAATTGAGTGCAGGTCTCATGCAGATAGCTACAGCTGCAGTGGAATCATGATTGCAATAGCTTTGTCTTCCTCAGGTGCATGTTTTGATGCTTATCTCACCATTCTGTGTTTTTACATTTTTTGTCCACAAACATGTTCTGCAGCCATGTTTCCTAAGCATTGGAGGAAGGGATATAGTTGTCTTGTTTAAGGCTGAGTGTTACATAAATCTTATTTTTTGCTTGGGCCAGTTCTACGTTTCTTTCTTAACTACTGAATGTTTCACTGAGGAGTAATAGAAGCTTCTGACTACAGCAGATAGTGCCTAATGCAGTTTTCGTTTTGCAAACTCAGAGTTTTATTTGTTTTCAATCATTTTAGATCTTTATGAGAGACAACCTGTCCAATGAAGATGATTCCTAACTGTGATATGTGCCAGGACATGCCCTTTATCTCCCATTTACCAACTATATGACTTGTTCCTACAATTTATTGAGACTATCTGACCCTCTGTGCCATGACTTAGGAAATTAACTCTACCAGCTTTCTTCTGGCCATTTCAGGTGGCTATTGCTATATTCAATATATATACTGAATAGAGATATACACAGAGATACTACTTGAAATGAATTTTATAGTTATGGAGTGTTCCACTGAATTATACTCTAAAATTATTTTGTTTCTAAATTCATTTGATTTCCATGAAGTGTATAAATGTATCAACAGCTAGATAAGGGTTTTGTTATTAGAGATTTTGACACGTCTAATTCAAATAATTAATCACTTGCTGATTGCTCCATGGTTATTGAGATTAATAACTGAAAGCAGCTTCTATTCAATTTTAACTCAATTGATAACACAGAACTCTTGCTAATCCGTGTCTTTATATGTAGGAGAATGCAAATTTCATTTTAGCCTAGACTAAATTCAAACAAAATTTGAGTTTGTGACCTTTTATTCTTTTATCAGACAATTTTGTAGATGGCTATTTTCATGTTGGTTGAAATATTGTCCTGCCCGCAAAATATGCTAAGGTGATGGTTACACAAGCCTTGTAGGAACAACCAACTAATATTTGATTTGACTTAAGACTCATCTCATGAGATGGAAGCCATGACACTGTTTGTGTAACCAGGGACCTAGATTAAAAAAATACTACTGGTTTAGAAAAAAAGTAATGAATTGATCCTAATGATATTATGTTATACTCATAGATCATTGCCTTATTCAGCCATCATGAGAGAGGCTTCCTCCTGCTGCAGATAGGAACAAACACAGAGACTTACAGGCAGATATTACACACAGACACACAGAAAGAGAAAGACTTTGAAACACACACCTCTAAATGAAATGTTTCCATCAAATTCCTCCCCTCAGAGCTCAAGGAATCCTGTTCTGGGAGACAGAAAAGGAGGTAGAAGGAATTGGAGAGACAGAGGAGATGGAGGGCACCAGGAAAAGAAGGCCCTCTAAAGCAACTGAGCATAGCTCATATGAACTCAGATACTGAAGTGGCAATCACAGGGCCTACACAGGTCTATATCAGGTCCTCTGCATATACACTAGAGCTTTCAGTTTCATAATCTTATGACACTCCTGAACTCTGTTCACATCCTGGTATGAACAAGTGGGTCTCTGATTCTAAAGCCTTTTCCTAGAGCTCTTTTATTTTTCTGTTGACTTGATTTGTCCAACTTTGATATGATAGTTTTGTTTTATCTTATATTTTATTTTGTTATGTTTTGTTTTTATCTCTTAGAAGCCTGTTCTTTTATAATAAAAGGTAGAAAGGGAGTGGAAACCAATTGGATAGTAGGTGAAGAAGACCTGGAAGAAGTAGAAGGAGGGGAAACTGTATTCAGATTATGTTATATGATAAAGGAATCTATGTTTAATAAAAGGGAATATAAAGTAAAAGTCTTAAAGATAAATGAAATAAAATCCTCTAAGATTCTTATTTTTTACTTGTTAATACTTGTAAAGTCACTGATCTTCTGAAATAGAATCCAACTCTAAGAATAGAAGGCTTTCAAGTCTAATACAATTAACTATCTCATTTAGAGATATAAAGTCTAGTAATTCAGATGGGACAGAAAGGGACATAATGGACAAAGGCTTGAGCTGGGTTTTCTATGTATTGCAACCTCAGATAGTAATATTTTAAGAAGATTCTGTTTTAAAAAGGCCTCAAACTTGGATGCTACTGGTACATAGATGGTAGCTGATACCCAGTTCACTTATTTTGTTTGTTTTTTCTTTCATTCAACACACTTCTAACCAATATTTTCTGCATAATTTTCATATATAATCACTCTGAATAAATATATCTATACCACCTCAATTCTCCAAGAGGTTCAAATGTCTTCTTTTCAGTTATAAACTACTTTAGAGGAAAAACTAAATCTCCCAATGCATAGCAAATAATGGAATAACATTGCATGCTTGATTTACCCCTCCTGTTCTTTATTCATACTATATACTAAGACACGTTTCAAATTGTTAATCAAGACTTTTCTCTAACTAATCCATGATCTTAATAAAATTTATTACATATTGTCTTCAACTTTTTCAGACTGCCATATCTATTTCTTCATCTTCTCCAGATACTCAAATGTTTCCGAACGCAATAAATACTTGATTTGGATTAACCCTAAATAAGCTTTTCTGAAGTGATGGTTTAAAGAACAAATATAAACATCGTTATTCTTCCCTTTAAAATGGAAAGCCTTGGAGCAGGAGTAGTGGCTCACCAGTTAAAAGCACTTGGTGCCATTTCAGAGGACCAGTGTTCAGTATCCTACAAGCATATGATATCCCATAACCACCTGTAACTCAATCTCCAGAGTATCTGACACCTTTTTCTGAACTCCCAAGGCAACAGTCATACATATGGTACATACATGGTGCAGGAAAAATATTCATACACACAAATAGGTTTTTTTTTAATAAAAAAGAGGGCTCTAAGACATAAACAAGACTTTGGGTTTTAAATATTCTAACATCCAGGACAGGTATACTAGGAGCAAAGAATGTAGGACATTTAAATGAGGCCAGAGACAGGACAGCAGCTCCTGTGTGAGACACTGACTATAAAATCTGCACTGAAAAGGACAATGAGGGGAATTGGTGTGGACATTAGACTTTCAGGACATTCTGTGATTGGCTTTAAATTCCTGCTCAATGTTCAATGTGTCTGAGTAAAGCTACCATTATCTGGACCTGTTTCCTCACCCAGCACACATAGATTATAAGTTTTTATAGCTGTCCTCCTGTTAAAAATAAAAACCTGTCTTAAATGCTTATCATATTACCTAGTGTATATTGAAAACTAAATAGAGATTTTTGATGCTGCCTTAAATTGAGACATCTTAGCAGTTGGTTTATCTTATCTTATATTTCCCCATTGAATGTTGCCAGACCTTTGCCCTTCCAGCATTGTGTTTGGATCAGAGAAGAAAATATCAGACAAAGGCCATTTATCTTACATTGTTGAGCCAATGCAGAAGAGAAGAGTTAAGAAAATGACCTAAGGAAACCTCTCCACAGGAGATTTCCAACACAGTTTGAGGGTCTTGTGGATGTTCAGAACACACCTCAAAGTTTAAGTTGTGAAGATTTGCCTTCCTTGAATCAAAGCCACATTCTGAAACTGTTTAGCATTCAGAAACCAGCTCCAGCTGTTTCCTCTTGGCGCAAGTTATTCACCTTCTCCTTCTGTTATCATGGTGCCCTTTGGCCCACTTTGAAGGTGTATCTATGAGCCTGGGTCATGGCTCCCTTGCATTCTCCACAATGCCTGAAAGATTTTAAATGCAATTCATTAAAAGTTGCAGCAATAGTGATTCCAGTTATTTGAAATATCTAAAAGTTTGAATAAGCTTATTCAACTTTCATTTAATATTTAGTACAGAAATAGTGCACATTCATTCATTAATTCTTCATTTAGTGCAATGGATCTCAAATGGAACAATGATTCCTTACAATATCGTGGCTTGACATAGCTGGAGATTGAAACTAGTGCATATTCATCCATTCACTCATTCACTCACTCACTCCTTCATTTATTCATGAGCCTCAGATAGAGCCAAGCTCCCTGACATTTGTACAGCATAGCAGATTTTCACAAATGCTTCATAGATGTAAACTAAAGTCACTGACCACAGTTCATCATCCTATTCCCAACTTTGCCCAGCACTGATGGGGGAATTTCTTTTTGCATACTGTGAAAATATGTTGCTCTGATTGATTGATATATAAAGCTGTTTGGCAAATGGTGAGGCATAATATGGTTAGGTGGGACGTTCTAACTAGAGAGGAGGAAGGAGAAAGGCAGAACTGAGAGGAAGCTGCCAGCAGCCGCCATGAGAAGCAAGTGGTAAAGATACCAGTAAGCCACGAGCTATGTGGCAAAGTATGGATTTATAGAAATGGGTTAATGTAAGATGTAAGATCTAGCTAGTGAGAAGCCTAAGCCAGTAGGCCATACAGTTTGTAATTAGTATAAGCCTCTGTGTGTTCATTTGGGTCTGAGTGACTGCGGGACTGCAAGGCCACAGGAGCCGGGCGGGCACAGGAAATCTTTCAGCTACACAGCACACAGTAAATGTTTCTTGTACATCTGTCAACTAACAGTGGAAAAATCATGAAAACTCTCTAGACTACAATTTTTTTTTTTTTTTTGGTTTTTCGAGACAGGGTTTCTCTGTGTAGCTTTGCGCCTTTCCTGGAACTCACTTGGTAGCCCAGGCTGGCCTTGAACTCACAGAGATCTGCCTGGCTCTGCCTCCCGTGTGCTGGGATTAAAGGCATGCACCACCACTGCCCGGCCATAGACTACAATTTTTATGTCTATAATATGAAAATAGTGGCAACATCAAATTCTCAAAATAATTTTGATGATTCAATGAGAAGTTGCTGGATGTTCTAAGAACTGTGAGTTACTTACAATCAAATCTTAACCCAACCACCCCAAATGAAATGGAAACATTGAATGGAGGTTAAGTAATTTATTAATATATTAGTCATTAAGTGGATAATGTATCTGAACTGGAAAATGCTCAGGTACCTTAAAAGTATGAAGTTATTCTGATTAAGTTCAGTACTCTACAGGAAAGTAGAAATCTAACTACAGAAAGGACATTTAAAAAGTAGGTTGGAAGTATCCTCAAATGGAAGTACAGAGCAGTCATTAGACTTATTCTGCCTTTTAAAGAATATTCATGGGGTTGGGGATTTAGCTCAGTGACAGAGCACTTGCCTAGCAAGCACAAGGCCCTGGGTTCAGTCCTCAGCTCCAGAAAAAATAAAAAAATTAAAAAAAAAAGAATATTCATATCCTAAAAATATCAACTATCTGTCTCTGATTTCTGAAGTATTCCTATTCTGGAGATGGTCAAGTCAAGGTCTATTAACTTGAAGTAATAGGTGTTTCTGTGGTGGAACCTCACTTGATGTGTTCCTGGACTTGCTCCTATCCTGTCCTGATCAGGCATGCCTTCTGCTCATTTATCTTTCCACAGAACTGGTCTAGGCTGACATAAAACTCAGTCTACATTGACTTTATACTTTTGGGTATAAATTACCACAGTGTTCTGGTTCCATTACCCAATCTTTTGTGAACTTCCTTAGTATGAATTTGGTAAACTCAGAAATATTTTTAAACAATTGATATCTAAGACAATCAGTCAGTACAAGGTCAGTCTTGGCCTTAGATCAAGCAAGGTAATCATAGACCCATGGAGAGGATGGAACTAATTGAACTTTGCCCACTAAACTCTTCCTGTGGTTTAGTTTTAAACACCACAGCACCAAGATCTTCTTTATAGTTACTTCTTTTTTATGTGTATGGATGTTTTGCCCAAATGTATGTGTATATACCACATATGTGCAATAATCATAGAGCACAGAAGGGAGTATTGAACCCTTAGAACTAGAATGATAGATGATTATGACCTGTCATATGTATGTCAATTATCAAACCTAGGTCCTCTAGAAAGGCAGCCAGTGTTCTTGACCATTGTGATATCTTTCCAGCTGAACATACATGTTTTCTATGGGTATATTATATTGTGCTGTCACTTTGCACATTAATTCAATAAAAATAAAATCATTAGAGCTGGAGAGTTTTCTCTGAAAAGGAAAGACAAGAAACATGGCTAGCTTTCAGGGATTCAGAAGTAGAAGAAAAAGGTCATGAACACACTACACTTTTCCTTGATTGAATTTTAAGATATGGAGATGTCAGATTACTTATAAAAGGGGAGAAATAATTAAATTTATGTCCATCTACTATTGTTAATTTTTCCATTGTTATCCAATATAGTATCAAATGAAAGAGTAAATTCAATTACAAAGTAAAAAGAAGCTGAACTCAGATCTTGACCCAAATAACCTTAAGTTCTACTTGCTATTTTTTCACTGTGTTCAGTGAAGCATTTCTGTTGAGGCCACAGATTTCATTTCATCACATGGAATGACCATAGACATATGATGTACATATTTACATAGACATTCTCAGAGTTTGAAAAAATAGACAGTAGAAACAAGTATGTGAAATTTACAAGATTCAGGATAAAACTAATAATACAAATTTTATAAAATAGTTACATAAAAGGAAATTAAAATAAACACTTATAATTTAAAAATAAGAATTTTGTAAAATTAATAACAGAAAATTAAAGAACAGATTAACTAAATGAAAACTTCAGAACTGAGGTTCCTGCCTGTCATCTTTCAGGGTTTAAGGAGTCAACTTTTACTCTTATTTTTTCTTTTGAGACATTTGATTTTTTTCCTCCTCCATATTCTTCTTGGATTTGTTTCATGACTATGAATGAAGTTCATTCCTTTCCTTGTGTTACATGGACTTTCAGTTCCAGTGCCAGCTGCCAAGCCCGAGTCCCTCAATTATCAGTGAAGATGTGCCTCATACTAGATGTCCTCATGAGTTTTGTGAGTTAGCTCCTTATGTTGGCCAGTTTTGTCACAACTCTCTCTAAGCACTGTGCATAGGAGGAAAGGCTCATTTTGATTCACATCTTTTGTGATTTCAGTGCACTGTCCTTGGCTCCAGCAATTCCCACCCCATGGTGAGGCCGAATACCATGATGGTATGTGTTTGAAGAAGAAACTCTTCACTTCATGGCAGACAAGAAGAATAGATATAAGGGAGGAAATATGTAGACAGCTAGAGATAGATAGATGATAGATAGATAGATAGATAGATAGATGATAGATAGATAGATAGATAGATAGATAGATAGATAGATAGATGATAGATACATATGTACATACATACATATATACATTCATACATACATACATTCATAGATAGATGATAGATAGATAGATAGATAGATAGATAGATAGATGATAGATAGATAGATAGATAGATAGATAGATAGATAGATAGATAGATAGACTGATGGATAGACAGACAGCAGATAGAACACAAACATATCAGGTGTAGCATTCTTAATGCATACATATTTCTCCGTATAGACCTTACTTCCTAAAAGTTCACAAACGTAACAAAGTAGCATCACCAACTAGGAACCAGTTGTTGAATGTGTATCTCTTGGGAAGTTTGGATACTCTAACATTGACATTTCCTTGCCTGGAACACAGTTATCTCTATTTCTTCCTTCTACAATCCTTTACTTGTTGGATAAAATCTCCCTTATGCAGTTCAGGCTACACAACTGTCTCATGGAAGGCCTTGCCTTGGAGGAGGTGGGAATAGGGGGTGGGTTGGAGGGAGGGCTGGGGGGCAGGAGGAGGGAGGAGAGGAGGATCTGTGGTTGGTATGTAAAATGAATAGAAAATTTCTTAATAACAAAAAAATAAAAAAGAGGAGATGTTATCCTCATCCTTTAAGAAAAAATAATCTTCCTTATGTACAGGATCTTTCTCAACTTTGACCTTGGTTCAAGGAATATAATTGTTAGCAATTTTTGGTCACTTTACTGCAAGGGACTGGAATTTATGGGAAAATGATTTGTGAAATAAGAATATAGCTATTTTAATTGCACCTCATTAGAAGCAAGACAAAAAATTATTTACAAGTGAGACTGACTTCAATGCCATCAACTAACATATGTGCTGGACTCTTTCATACATATTGTTTCTGGTTTTAATCTTTCACTGTCCCATTGTGTCTCAGTTCAACCTTTCTTGTGTAACTCTCCTTGGGTCAAACATTTTAAGGTATCTGAGAGGAAATCCAAGTTGTTCACTTCATCTTTGGTTTTCCTGCTGTTTTTGAACAAATATTCAATAGGAATGTATGTCTTGTACTATTATAGCTTGTAAGCACATCATTTGCATTTTAATTTTTCACAGGGACTCACAGCTAAATTGGTCTTTAGTCTCAAAGAGAATTTTTGACATAAATATTTGAACTATACAATTGTAGAACAAAACTACAATTAAAACTTAGGGATATATTAAATGCACTTTTCAACATGAGATCCTAATAGGCTTCTGGAGACCAGAAAAAGAAAGTTATAGCTTATATCTCAGATATTGTTCAAAGTCCTACATGTTACACACTTAGTGTTCATGTTGTGTATTTGAGAGGTAGTGGAAACTTTAAGAAATAAGAAGTGGTAGAAATTTCTCTTTTCACTGGTACCATGTTCTGGAAAGGACAGTGAGATCATAGCCTGATGTTAATTCCCAGGCCCTTCCTCTCTCAGGTTGTGCATCACAGTGTCAAGAATGTGGAAGACTTTGCTCTGCCATGGCCTTCTGCCGTGATGGATTATACCTCCAACCATCTAAAGTAAGAACCTAAGAACAATTGATTTCATCAGTCACAGCCTGAATCTTCTAAACTATGAAACAAAAGTATCCTTTTTCTCTTTTTTAATAGATTTCAAGAAATTTCTATATAAGTAGAAAAACGACTAACAACAACAACAACAACAAAAATGCCAAAACTTAAAGCTGAAGACCTGGTATCTCCAGATGAGGTCATGAGAAATAATGTATTTTGAGGTTGGTCAGTATAACTCTGATATATCATGAGAGTATGTACATATTTCCATAATAGAACTAAAACCTTTAATTCCATCTTTCTGCCCTATATGATTGACAGTTTAAATGCATTAATCAAATTTTCTTTGTGATTATGCATCTATTTAGCCAACTTCTTTGTTCTGTAATTAAACAGACTTCCATCATCTCATTTTCTGAAGAAACAAACTTCTAACCTCTGTCTATGTCTGTCTATTAACAATTACTTGCACACATCTCACATGTAAAATGCTTATCTCAGATGGTTAAAAAGAGCTCAGAGTCAACCTGTATGGTTACACCCCTTCTCTTTACCAAGTCTGAGCACAAAGACAGCCAACAGCATGAAATCAATTTCCATCAGACAAATATAAACACTTTTTCATGTTGTCATGTATAATTACTATTTGGAATGTTTTTATCAGTAAAATTGTACAAATTACATCTGGCTAAATGGATTTTATTTGTGTTTTCTCTCTACACATCAGTTTTTACTGAGCCAACAAATTATTTTTCCTATGCTATAAGAATCAAAAAATCATAAGATATACAGCCAAACTCTACCTAATGAGTTGCACTGTACATTTTTGAGATGAATGTAATATTTTACATCAAAGTTGAACATGTATCAGTGACTTACCTTCTGCCTGAAGACATTTCTGTTGTTCTTAAGAATAAGCTAACGGGAATACACAAAAAGGAAGCATAAAGACTACATATACCTTGGTAACTTTGAATTCATAAACTCTAATAATACCTATAAAATGCTTAGAGCTGCATAAATTATTAAAAGGTTTAATATGTACCTGTCTATTCTTCCAGCATAACTCTAGAGAGAAGACATCCAAAATTATCACTTTTCTTAGTAAAAGTTCACAGGTCAATTTTTTTTGTAGCTCCAATAATAACAATATCCTTGGATTACTAAAATCTGTCCTTGAGTATCTCTTGCCATTATACATCTTTTTATTTGTATTTTAGCATAATTTTTAACATACCCTTGTCACACCTAGCTATTGATATTCTCATTTTTATTAGTCACCTTAATAATTTGAGGGTTGACTATATATAACTATTATAGTATATGTGTTAGTCACATTCACATGTCACATTTTTGTCTCAAAGATTTTTTCCTAGAAATCACAATTGTTTTTTTCTTAATTCACTGTAAACAGCAGTGCTACCCCAGAGCCTTTTATAGTCTTTCAAAGCCACATGGCTATATTATATCAACTACTGCATGAATTTTCAAAATCTATTCACATGTTGGTCTTCAACATACACAATTTTAACATACATAATTACCACACCCACTAAATTATGAGGCTCTTTTAAAAGTTTATTTTATTAAAGAATCTATGCAGACCTGGATGAATAATGTCAAACACTTTATTTTAAAACGGTGTAGTGGTTATTCAAATTATAGTCTAATAGCTAATCCAGGAAGAAAAATAGGGAAGAGGGATGAGATGAATTTAAATGTCCCAAAAATCCAGAAAATTTTTGTAGTTCTTGCAAAAATCATAAAATGTCTTTAAACTAAAATTCACTCATGTCAATAGCTGTTTGTGGTTTACAAAAAACAAATAAGCTTTCTAGTAAGTTAAAATAAAAAGGAACCACACAAATCTGATAAAGAAAAATCACCTTCAGAAACTCCTCAATGAACCTCATAAACAGTAATAAAAGTCTGAGTGCTTTCTCTTTGAAACACTCCACTCTTACCAGCAGAGCATTGAAAGCTCCCAATACCGAGCTTTTTTAGTACCAATGAGGCCCAGTGAAGAAGTGAAAGGCATTCACATTTGAAAGGAAAGCAATCTTTATGTGCAGAAGGCTGTGTAAGTTGGAGAGTTAATGGAGTACATACACCTCCAGGAACTAAAATTCCCCAAGCAAAGTCACACGATGGATATAAATAAATCACAATAAGTCTTATTTGTATACACTAACAGTGAACTGATGTAAAGAATTAAAAACACAGTATTATTTACCTAGAGTTACCAAATCTGTATGTGTTTATATTAAGATACAGCTGTTCAACTGGCATTATGTTCACAATCTGTCTGCAAAAACTATAAAATATCAATGAAAGATATTAGAGAAACCAAAATGAATAATAATGCATACTATCTCTACAGATTGAATTAAAATACAAAATAATATGATATTTTTTGAGTTTATAATCAACTTCTTATTTCTAATTTAATGTAATTATCACCAAAATCTCAACAAAGTATTTTGGGAAACATTGAAGAATTTATATAAAATTTTAAATGTAAGTTAAAAAATTCATCAAAGAATGTTTTCCACGTGATTTTAGGAACCAACATACAGCTACAATAATCACAATAGCATAATATTTTTATTAAGAAAATTTTTTTAAGGGCAACCATTTCATCTTAAGGGAAATTGAATAGTGAGTCATGACTTCCCACCTCATCAGACCCAAGTCCATGCACATATATGATGGAAACATAACCCCAATGCACACTTCATCTTTTGCACATCCACTTGTGCTGCCCAACAGAAAACCAGGGGTCAGCATTCCTGGACACCATTACTGATAAGTTCCTGTAGCATCAAGGAGCTGTGTCTCATTGTGTGGCCGGTGCCTCAGTTTCTCCATCTGTATAATAGCAATTTGTTGGTTAATTTTTGTCAACTTGATACGAACTAGAGGTACCTGGGAAGAGACAACTTCAAGTAAGGAATTGCTTCCATCATATTGGCCTGTAAACGTGTGTCTGATGGACATTTTCTTGAGTAATCATTGATGTAGGAGAGCCCTGCCCAATATAGGCAGTGCCGCCCCTGGGCAGGTAGGGTTGAGTTGTAAAAGAGAGAAGATTAGCAGAGCAAGCCATGGGGAACAGGCCACTAAGCAGTGTCCTCCATGGTCTCTGCTTCAGTTCCTGCCTTGAGTTCTTGCCCTGACTTCCAACAATGACCTATAACCTGTGAGCCAAATAAACCCATGGGGGCACATCAAAGGCTGCAAGAGCCAGCTCAGAGTAGACACAGCCAGAGTTGGGTCTGTCTGAACCTCAAAATAAAAGACAGTATCAATGGATTATAATCTACCAAATAACATAGGATGCTATGCGTCCATTCTGATGTAAGCATACAAACAATAGAGCCAGCTCCTCCTTCCAGTAAATGCCAATAAATGTGAATGATAGAGTCAAAGGATGCTTTTGCAGGCACCATGGTCATAACGGATTTAGGAAAAAAGCATCAACGAAAGTTAAAACAGTGGGTAAAAGTCCAATGAGGAACAAAATATTCACTTACTTAAAAAAAAAATTCCTCACATGGCACCTACTAAGATCAGAGAGGACAAGAATTGCTGATGGTGAAGGAATCCTAAGAATTTTGTAATTCATTTTACATACCAATCACAGATCTCCCTCTTCCCTCCTCCCGCCCCTCCAGCCTTCTCCCCCAGCCCACCCACCATTTCCTACTACCAGAAGGTAAGACCTCCCATAGGGAGTCAGTCAGGAGAGGCACGTCCAGCCACCCCACCCCCATGCCTCAAGGCTGTGTGAGGTGTTCCACCATAGACAGTAGGCTCCAAAAAGCCAGTTCATACAGCAGGGGTGGATCCTGATTCTACTGACAGGCAGCCCCTTAAGGAGATCAAGCTACACAATTGTCCCACTTATGGAGAGGGCCTAGTCTAGTCCCGTGGAGGGTCCACAGATATTGGCCTTAATTTCCTGAGTTTCCACTAGTTTGGTATGGTTGTCTCTGTAGGTTTCCCCATCATGATCTTGGTGCTCCTTGCTCATAGAATACCTCTTCTCTCTCTTGGACTGGACTCTTGGAGCTCAGCCTGGTGTTTGACTGTGGATCTCTGCATCTGTTTCCATCAGTTACTGGAGAAAGGCTCTATGATGACAGTTAGGATATTCACATATCTATTTACTTGGGCAAGCCAGTTCAGGCACCCCCTCCACTATTGCTAGTAGTCTATGCTGGGGTCATCCTTGTGGATTCCTGTGAACTTCCCTAGCACCCAGTTTCTCCCTATCCCCATGATGTCTCCCTCTATCATGGTATCTCTTTCATTGCTCTCCCACTCCATCTCTTGTAGATGTAACCAACTGCCTTATTAAATAAGAGACACAGAGCCAATGTAAAGATGAAAGCCAAAGAGGTCAGAGCTAAGAGTCTTACCCGCTTTCTGCCAGCTAGCCTCTCCCGCCAAGAGACCTCTCCGAAAGGGACTACTTCCTGTGCGTTTGACTTTAAATAAGAGTTCTGTTCTGCCTTCTCATTGGTTGTAAACCCAACTACGTGACTGCCTCGTCACTGCCTCTCTGTACAGACCTCCAAGTCTTCTATGGTTGGTATTGAGATTAAGGGCGTGTGTCTCCAATGCTGGCTGTATCCTTGAACACACAGAGATCTACCTAGTTCTGCTTACCAAGTGCTGGATTAAAGGCGTGCACCACCACCGCCCTGGCTTTCACTATGGCTTGCTAATAGCTCTGACCCCAGGCAACTTTATTTATTAACATACAAATAAAATCATTTTTCAGTACAAATAGAATACCACTATAATCTCTGTTCCAGCTTGACCATCCCATTTCCTTATGTTCTCATGCCCCATCCCCTACCCTCCATTGCCCTCCCATCCCCAGTTTACTCATGGAGATCTCGTCTATTTCCCCTTCCCAGTGTGATCCATGCATCCCTCTTTGTGTCTTACTTGTTAGCTATCTTCTCTGGAGCTGTGGGTTGTAGTCTGGTTATCCTTTACTTTACATAAGTATCCACTTACAAAGGAGTATATACTATGTTTTTCCTTCTGAGTTTGGGTTACCTCATTCATGAAGATATTTTATAGTTTCCTCCATTTGTCTACAAATTTCATTATGTCATTGTTTTTTACTACTGAGTAATACTCCACTGTGTATATATACCACATTTTCTCAATCCATTCTTTGGTTGAAGGCAATCTAGATTGTTTCCAGGTTCTGGCTATTATGAATAATGCTGCTATGAACATAGTTGAGCAAGTGTCCTTGTGGTATGATTGAGCATTCCTTGGGTATATGCCCAAGAGTTGTATAGCTGGGTCTTGAGGTTCATTGATTCACAATTTTCTGAGAAACTGCCATACTGATTTCCAAAGTATCTGTACAAGTTTGCACTCCCACAAACAATGGAGTAGTGTTCCCCTTTCTACCTACCCAAACTTATGGGATACTATGAAAGTAGTGCTAATAGAAAAAATCATAGCACTAAATGCCCACATAAAGTAGTTGGAGAAATCTCACACTAGTGACCGCCAATAAGTTCACTTAAATTTCCAACATAGTGTTTCATTTGACTGTCTTTTCTCTGGGCCTCAGATGGTCAGATATGGCAATAGAATTGTGGACAGAAATACAGTAAATAGAGTTGAAGAAGATTTGTATTGGCACTAAGAGGAACAGGATATTCCATTAGTTAAATATGGTTGGAAAGAAACTGGTTAGGTTATTTAATGTGATTAAAATATCTAGAAAATAATTTGTATCTATTTTATTCAGTGAGTCTATAGTTTGGTTTATTCTTAGTGGCAAAAGGAAGGAAATCTTGCTAATCTAATTAAAATAGAATTATGGGGAAATTTATCAAGATACCATGAACATCTGGAGGTCCTGGATGTAGACTTAATGATATAGCCTCTGGCAGATTGCTAGCAAAAAGCATACTACCAGGTTTACTCTCAGGAATAGGATGGTGTGAATGTTTGGTGTGTAATCCCTGGGTTTCAGATTTCCCTACCATACTGTAGTCATGTTCTCAAGTGCAAATACAGAAGAAGAAATTCTATGATTTTGGGTTCTATACTCACAGATCCTTTTATGGATGTGGAGAAAGTGCACCTGTCCTGTTTAGTATGTGAAGGAAGATAGTCTTGCTGGAATACTCTCTGAAGTCATTTTCTATTGGTATATAACAATTAAAAATTACTTCATGATCAACAATGAGAACATATACTTATTAGCTATGTAGGTCAGAGTTCTCACCAAGCTTATTTGGATATTCTACTTAAAGTTTCTAAAGGCTAAAATCAGACTTTGCCTTCATTGAACTATCATCTGGAATCTCTGGGCATGAACTTCTTCCCAGCTCATCAGATTATTTACAAAGTCCTGATCTTGAAACTCAGCAGTCTGAGCTCACCATTTTCTGGGTGGCTTTGACTCAGAGGTCACTTTATGCTCCTGGAGAATCTTCACTTCTTATATTTTAGCTTTACAATTTGTAGGCACAACCTTTCAATACCACATTCATGGTCAGTCTCTGTGACTTTTTTTTCCACTAGCAATTAAGAGAGGAGCTTTTAAAAATTACTGTATGTTCAAGGTACAAAGTGTGGATTTCATAAGGACATTTATTCTCAAGTGCATCCTGTGCTTTGATCATATTTGCTCCACATCATGCTGTCATACACATCCTTTCCTCTCACTGGTTAAATTCTCTTCCCAAACAATTATTTTATGTCCTATGTATGTGCATATAAAAGTATGTTCCACATGAGAGAAGTCATAAGGCTTAATGTTAAGATTTCCAATTGTATCAATTTTTTTTTTTTTTTTTTTTTTTACAAATGACCTATTCCAGTCTACTTTTGGTTGAATATAGTTCCATTGTTTCTACATATGACATTTCCTTTCTTCATTGGGATGCTGAAGAACATGCAGGCTGATACCATAACTTGACTGTGGTGAGTAGCATCAAAGTAAATATGGTTGAGTACTTGTCCCTGTGGTATGATGGCTTAAATTCCTTTTGATGTATTCCCAGGAATCAGACAGCTGGATACTACCCTGTTTCTATTTTCAGATTTTTGAGGAAAACTCTCCCACTGCTTTCAAGAATTGACATACCTGTTTATTTTTCAACTATCAATATAAACATAATCTTTTTCCTCTACATCCTTAAAAATTATTTGTGTGTGTTTGTGTGTGTGTGTGTTTGTGTGTGTGTGTGTGTGTGTGTGCATGCATGCAAATGTGTGTGTGTGTGTGTGCACGTGCATGCATGAGCACGCTTTTCCATAATCACTGTCAGTGGCGGGAGTGAAATTTAATATCAGTGTACTCTCAGTTTTCATTTTCCTGAAGACTGAAGATGCTGAGCATATTTTATGTACTCTGTCTCCACACTGTTTTACCAGAAGTTTCTTTATATTATACTTTCTTTTTATTAATAGAATTTTTCTTCTGCCTTTAATTTTTGGTTAATTTTAGACTATAAATATAAATGTGTTCTGTCTATATCTGGCAAATATTTTCTATTCTGTGTGCTCTCACTTTAGTGTTGATTATTTCCTTTCTGCTACAGAATCTGTCCAAGTTAATGTGGTCCAATTTGCCAAAACTTCTTTTCTGAGCTATTGGAGTCCTTCGCAAACTCCATATCCATGTGAATTGTTCTACTTTCCTTTCCTAATATGATAAACCACTTTCATCAAACCAACTTGTGGAAGAAAAGGTTTATTTGGCTTATACTCTAAGGAGACACAAATTTACCTAATTAGTACCTCACTGAAGGAGGTCAGAGCTGGAACCCAAGTAGGGATTTGAAGTAGAAGAATAATCATGAAGAAATGCTTTTTGCTGTCTCCCTTACAGACTCATTCTAAGCTAGCTTTCTTGTACTCCTCAAATCCATCTGCCCAGTAGGTTCTATCATCTAACAGTAGTTTCCAATAAAGACAAGCCCAAGGATCAAATTTGATCTGGTCAATCCTTCAACTGAAATTCCAATTTCAAATAATGAAGTTATGTCGAATTGACAATGCTAGCTACATCACAATGTATTTTGAAATAATGTCAAAATGTAGCTTTTTAAGGGCTGGTATAGTTCAAATAACTCGAAGTCCATAATCTACCTGACTCAAACCAGTGTATTAATTTATTAATTATATCTGCAAAAACCTCACCTCCATGTAAGTTCTATATATCTTCAGGAAGCCATTTAGAATTCTGCCTAAAATACTCTCCACAACAAAGAAATATGGTGATGAAGAAATAATGATATCAAAGAATATAGAGGTCTTAGGGGTAGACTCCTTAACATCACAAACAAACAAAGTTCTTTAGAACACTTCAAGTGTATAAATCTTATTTTTAAAAATGATAATACATGCTTGACATAAATATATACATGCAGACA
This sequence comes from Peromyscus melanophrys, assembly GCA_902168415.1. Taxonomy (NCBI): domain Eukaryota; kingdom Metazoa; phylum Chordata; class Mammalia; order Rodentia; family Cricetidae; genus Peromyscus; species Peromyscus melanophrys. The sequence goes on from CABHPR010145429.1 coordinate 29,114, forward strand.
TGGATTTTATAATACTACTAATAAAATATTTATAACTAATATTTTCAGTTATACTCATCCTTGTGGATATGAAGCTCCAGGGACTCTGAGGTGATGTAATGAAACACTGAATGTGTTGGAAGGTCAAAACTCAATTATCTGCTTCAACACAATGTACTTAAATCATCATGAATAAATCATTGACTTTCTCTAGGTCTCAGTTTCTTGAGTTGTAAAATAAGTGAATTGAGCCTGGCTGTGAAATATTTTTATAGTGAATCCTAAACTATAAAATCATTGTAGTAAAGTACTAGAAATACCCTTTTGATATCATACCCAAATAAAAGGGTTAAGTACTTAGACTCTTCATTTTCAAAACCATGAGCATAGTATAGATTTTTTTATGATAGAGTTATAGGAAAATATTGTCAACGAATATCTTCTAAAAGTATAGGGCTGATTAATATATAAAATATTAAAAATTAATTTATTTTTGTTATATGCTTTCACAAAATTTCTGAACTACATAGATAAGACGTTTCTATTGGTCCTCAGAAAGTGTGTCTAACTAAAACAATAAATCTCTTCTAGCAGCTATTTTCTGTCATTCACCTACCCTCACTAGAACAAGTTAGAAAAAACAATCATTATAAGTTAAGCATTCTAAGATATCTATTTCTTATGGACGAAAGAGACACAAATTTACCTAATTAGTACCTTACATCTTTAAACGAAGTTTGACTGGTAATCTTATCTTCATTCATGTCCACAGCTGTCACTCAGTTTCTGCCATGGACAGATGGTCCCCTAAGTAAACATACTATGGTACCTATTTCTATTCACCTCCTTCCAATTATAGGTCTTAAACACTGAAGTTCGTTCAATATGCATTCTATATTCTGACTACATAATTAGGACTGCTTTATTTATTTATTAAAAATAAATTGTTTATTTTTTCCATATTATAGACTGTTACTAGTATGGTATTACCACATCACCAGATTCAGGGTCTAGGCTTCAGATATAAAGGTAAATAGAATAAATTAAGTAGCATCAAGATTAATAGGAGTATGAGTTAGTTTGTTTGAGAAATGTCCACAAGTTGCTTTTGGTTATTTATTTTATGACAGCAACAATAAGCAATTAATACAGAGGAAGGTAAAAAGTAGCCAAGAGTCCAGTGCTGAGAATGAAACCAAGGAAAGAAAGGAATAGAGAGCTTAGGATAACACATTGCTTTGGTGGTATCCTCTTAATTGCTGACACTTCTGATGAGCAATATAGAGCAAATATATATGAGAGACAGAAACAGAGACAGAGAGAGAGAGAGAGAGAGAGAGAGAGAGAGAGAGAGAGAGAGAGAGAGAGAGAGAGAGAGAGAGAGAGAGAAAGAGAAAGAGGTGAATGAGTCCATTGGAGTAAAGCACAGAACCCTAGGAAGTAAATTCTCTGCAAATACTCCCCCAAAACAAACACCTCAAATGTTAGTACATCTGACTTCCAGTAATTTTCATGACTAAACACAATCACCCACTAAATACTTGTATCCCAAATTCATTCTCCAGCAAACAAAACCTACCAGATTGAAAATTTATTGGCACCTGTTGTGTTGTGATTATAGCTTTTAAATTGATTCACATATGACATGTAAAATGCACAAACATATTTCACTATTGCAGAATGCATAGCATTTTAGTCATATATAATGACAGATTTTTATCTAACATGAGATGCTGCCTTTTTTATTGCTCCCTACAGAGAAAATGCTTGGAATGTTATTATTGGTTTAATATAATAATAAAATGAAATTGCACCCAACACGGAAGCCAGAAGGACATTCATGTTGAAGAAAGCAGATTAATTGATTTCTCTGAGGACATAAACTGTCTTTGTGAAGTTAAGAATAAGGGTTGTTTCAATAATTGTGTTTTTAGGTGTCTATTCTCCAAATGCAGTTTCTGATGTAAATGAAAAATATTTTACTCAACAAATGGAAAGGTTTTATGTGTTTATGTGAACCCCTGTGATTTCCAAGGTGACCCACACTTAGTAGATGAGGCTGTAAAAACTGTGAATTGAAAATTCTCAGAGAATAGTCTTGGATTACACTAATATTTGAGTTTCATAAAGACTGATTCCCATTTGTTCATCAGCAAATAAATCAATAGAAGATGTGAATCTATAGTGATTTAGATTACTCAGTGCTTTGTGTCTCTCTTAGGGGATTATAACTGAAGGATACAATGAGTTTCACTGAAATGAAATAATAATATGTTTTTATGAAACTCAAATGAATAAGAAATGAAGAAAGAGATCCAAGTGGCATTACAACACATCTCAAGCTTTCAGTAAATGACTGATACATGGATGAATGAATCACTGAATGTGTGTTTACCATGTGGTAAGAACACAGTGAGGATTTATATTGGTGCATCTACAAGACGGATATCTTAATCCTGAAATAATGTACCAAGACAGCATAATGACAGTATGTATAGTTTATGCATGAACATGGAGGAATAGAAATCACCATTTCTTCAGCACATTAAGTCTCTACCTGCAGACAGGATATTTAACCTTGCTATGCTTCTCCTCTCTTACTGAAAAAGAGTGGTAGAGATTAATAATAGCTACTGTCTACACTTTAGTGGTTATTATGAGTCAGTATACCTTAGGTACTTTGACTGTCACTCGATACATACTAAGTAAGATTCTGGCCAACTATATATATTAATTTTATATAAAATCATTGCAATATAACCTGAGTTTTGATCTATTTAATCTTAATAATAAATTTTAGAGGCTTGAAAGAGAAACTAACATCTTAAATATAAACCTGAACTAATCAACTTCAAAAAGAAACAAAAGGACTAAAGATTCCACTTTAATTGGTTTCAACTTTGTTTCTTTGAATAATCCCAGGTACCTTTCACAGAAATTTCTATTAAAAAAATACAGAAACATAATGAATCCCTCCAGTTAGGAACTGAATGTAAAAATGATATCTTTCACCAGAGCAAGAACTATAAAACAAAAATGCTGTGAGATAATGCTTTTGTACACTGTTTTAATAAAATGCTGATTGGCCAGTAGCCAAGCAGGAAGTATAGTTGGGATAAGCAGACAAAGAGAATTCTGGGAAGAGGAAAGCTAAGTCAGGAAATGCCACCCTGTCATCCAGGAAGCAGCATGTAATGACACACAGGTAAAGTCACAGAAAATGTGGTGACATATAGATTAACAAAAATGGGCCGAGTTTAAGTGTAAGAGCTAGTCAGTAGGAAGCCTGAGCCATTGGCTAAGCAGTTTTAATTGAAATAAGCCTCTGTGTGTTTACTTGCTAGACTGGCAGGTGAGACAGATTTGTCCTGACTGCAGGACAGGCAGGACACAGGAAAACTTTCAGCTACATAAAAACTTTATATATATATATATATTAACTGTGACAATTCAACTACATTGGACCTATATTTCAAATGTCAATAGTGTTCATTTTATTTTAAATAGTAGTTTATTTCAGGAATCAGAATTTTTTTTTAATGGTTTTTCGAGACAGGGTTTCTCTGTGTAACTTCTGCCTTTCCTGGAACTCGCTTTGTAGACCAGGCTGGCCTCGAACTCACAGAGATCTGCCTGCCTCTGCCTCCCAAGTGCTGGGACTAAAGGCGTGCGCCACCAATGCCTGGCAGGAATCAGAAATATTTTTTCCCCTAGACACAGGGCTTCTCTATGTAGATTTAGCTGGCCTGAAACTCACAATGTACAGAATCTTCGTTTTGAACTCATAGAAATCCATCTTCCTCTGCCTGCTAAGTACAGGTTTAAAAGAGAGCACAACCATGCATGGACAACACTAGAAATATTCTTAGTGATGAATTTCTTCCTGGATTTATGGAAATACTATGTTTATATAAAAAGAAAAAAAAAACCTGAGACCTAGTACAACTGTGTACAGTAAGGTTATTGTTGTTAGCAAAAAAGACTGCAACATATTTTAAAATACTTACTGAAAATATTATTAATAAATTTGCCTTAAAGAAATGATACATGTTTTAGGAGATAGATTCATTTAGCCTCATATAACCATTGCATAATACATGTGTACATGTATAGAAGTGTCATGTTTATATTACATGCATAATTATATTTTTAAAGATACAATTAAATTTTTCAAAAGAATAATAAATAAATGAAGAAAGAAATAATAAAAAGACAGACCTGGTGACTTGTGACTGAGTTATCATAGTATTTTCCCAATGAACTAGCACCCTGTCTGTCTTTTGTCAGTTCCCATGCCTTCTGTGACCAAAACTACAGGTCTTTGTGGACTTCATTATCTGCTATTTTGTCACAATACTCTAGAGTGCATGGTCAGTTCTGTGGATTTTGCCTATCTGAGATCCCTTCCCTGTGCTCTGTTGACATGTGGGACCCCCTCCAGTGGATATAGAATTAGACTTGTGTTTGTCAGGAAAGTAACATATTTTGTTCATGTCCCTCCTAGACATTTCTTTCAGCAGACAGATTGTCTTCTGGATGTTCTGTAGAGCTAGGTTTATTCTTCCTTTGACAGCCTTCAGCATCCCAAGGTCAGAACATTTTCTCTGCTGAGGTCTATATATTCTAGCCATACATATATCATGGACCAAGTTACATCTGAGGTGTTACAAGATGATACAAGCAGCGACCATGTCCTGGGTACTTCCTTATTGTCTTTTACACAACAAAGCTCATTCAATAGTTTACCCATGAGTTTTATTACATATTATTCATTGGTTAGTTATTTTGCTGAGTTCATAGGGTGTCACTCCTGAATCACTGTTTTCTTTCCCGTCACTAGCACAGCCTAAGTGAACTCAGGAAAACACAATCATATTTACACAGACACAGACACAGACACATACACAGACAGACAGACACACACACACACACACGCACACACACACACACACACACACTTAAATAAGATATACTGTGTATTTTACCTCTACTATGTTCAGGAATTTATATAATGAAGACAGCAGAGGACTCTCAACACTTATAGACTGAACAAAATGACTTTATTGCACCTCACTGTGGCTCAATTAGCACTATAGTGCTTATTATGTGCTTTCAGTCTGTGATGCCATCATTTGCTGAGAAGGTGTGATGTCCCAAGAGAACAGCAACATTTTCTGTCAACACTGCCCAAATAAAGCACAATCCCTAACACTCATACTTTTAGTCCATTTCAATTAAAGAGTTCAGAGTGAAGGCTGTTCCAAATTATCAGCTATGAACTGTTACAACTATGCTGTTCACCCATCATTATTATTTATGGAGACCTAAAGGGTACTGAAGAGCAGAATGGTTCATGCTAGGACACTGAAGCTGACATCTAATCCTTTGACTTTCTACTTAATGTTGTCTTTTCAAAGTCAATATATGAATATTTGCATGCTTCCAGTATCTTGAAATATATGGTTGCATGTACTGTAATTGGGACACATAATGAAGGGTAAAGGGGTCATTCTGTCCCTTTGAGGCTCATAATGTATGAAGTCCATAAGTGATTCCTCTGTGGCCAGTATCTATGGAAGCCTTTCAAACATGGAAGTAGACACCACCATTTGAAGTTTTACAAGGTCAGAATTAAGAAGTATCATCAACTCTACTATAGTACATTTCGATTTAACAAGTACCATAGGTAGAAATATATGTCTCTCTTAAAGGCATACTTGATTTTTTAGGTTAGCTTCATGATTTCAGTGATGTATTTCATTGCATGGTTACATTCTACATTGCAAGTTCCATGCTTATATAAAGAGACTGGGTTTTTCTCATCCATCAATATACCACATCTGTCTATCAAAGTATATGATATAAAATAAAATATTAATAAATTTTATTTGTCCTAGTAAAATTACTGAAATTACTGAAAGCATAATGAAGACATTTTCTTGGGAAGCATGACCTAAGAATCAGTAAGTAAATGACATGAACAGAAAAGCAAATAATAATAATCTCTACTTTTCAATTCATATATAAACTTGAGGTATCACTTTGAGAAAACTATATATCAATAATCATAAAGGGAAACTTTTATTTATGTATGGGTCACCAATGAAACAAAAATTATAATTTGATGATTTCAAAGAACATTATTTGTTCATTCATATACTTAAAAGACAATTCCATACTGAAGTTTAGAGGCTGGAGAAATGGGTCAGAAGTTAGGGGTACTTGCTCCTCTTGCAGAAGTCTGACACATGTATGTTCATAATTATCTATATCTTTACTTTCAAGTAATCCAATGCTCTCACTGTCTTCCATGGGCACAAACCGTGCATGTGGTACACAGACATTCATGCAGATACATATACATAAAATAAAAATAAATCTTTTAAAATATCCAATATTCTTATATTCTTAATTTCAAATTCATAATGTTTTATTAATATTATAAATATTTCAGAGCCATATTACAGTGACATAGTTTAAAAGACTAAACCTGAATATAAATAATATAGGACTTGTAAATGATGTAATATTTAGATGCGAATGAAAAAAAGACTAACAGAAAATTATACATTAGATAAATAATTTTGTCAGAAGCACCATAAATCAGTGTGATGCATAGAGTATATATGTACACAAGACTGAAGAAAATAGATAGTTGATTAATTAACTGAGAACAGCTATGAGTATATACTCTTAAAACATGTTTAGAACACCACTGGATTATTACACTAACCCTGGGTATCCCATTTATAATGGATATGTATCCAAATAAAGTATGTTTGTCTTGGGTAAAAAGACCACCATTGAGAAAGAATGATTTGTTTATAAAGAATAAAAAGGTTTATCATGAGGTATAGTGGGCACAGTTGTAATGGTTTGGTCACACCCTTACAATGACTGATGAGACATTGTGATCATGTAATACAATACTGCTTTATTCAATCTTAACGATAATATGTTGATTAATATTTTAAATTGAAAAGAATCTTCAAAATGGGGGTTTTATTTAAAGGAAATTGCCATGAATATGTGGTCTATGCTATCTTAGATATATATATAGAGGAATCACCAAAGATGGGGCATGCCCTGTCAGCTCAGTAAAGGTATCTGTTAACAGTCTCAATATTTTCTATGATGCCCACTAAGAATTTGTGAGTACAGAACAGCAAAAATCCATTTCTAGTGGATCACAGTCAGCATGAGTAGTGACAGCATTGTTCTGCTCACTGTAAATGTGGCTGGCACAAAACAGATTCCATAACTTCATTGCACAATAAAATCAGCTCTTGAATTTCAGAACCATTCAAATATCCAGATTTCTAGACATCAACCAAGGTCTACTGAAAAATACCTTAGTCCAGGAATCTCTTTATGAAAACTTAGCTCAAATGTCTCAATATGGCCAAGTTAATACAGACTTGAAGCTACTGTTTATCAGCAAATGACCCACTATAAATATTTGCATCTGTGACTTTAGAAAGCTAGATGATTAGGAATAAATATGCATATACGCCCTTGAATATATGGGCTCATTTTGCTTTTGTTTATGTGTGCATGTTTATCCATGTATGCAACAGTCATGAGTGCCACATGAGTGAAATTATCTGTGCATCTCATCCCACTGTGCAGATTTATGTGTGTTTCAGACTCCTGACTTGTATGGACTGGATGAATCATGCTACCTGTTAGAGTATGAAAGAGCAAACATTAGTAAAACTGATAATACACCTTGTGGTGGTAACTCAACCAAAGCCAGCACATCTGTCACAGAGGAACAACCTGCCAGCTTTTCACCAGGGGAAATGCAATTGAATGATAATGTACTACACATAAAGACACTTCAATAATGTTTTCCACCTATTGAAATTCTCCTGGTTGGAAACAAGTGCACAGATGGAACAAATGCAAAGTCACATAATATAAACAGGCTAAAAAGCAAGTGTCAGGCATAGAATTCAGAACTGAGGGGACAAGGGTGAATACAACATAGTCCCTGCACCCTTGGTCTTCCCAATACAGTAGGAAACATATGGAGTGTTATATTTGGAAGTGTATTAGTTTGAATAAAAACGTCCTCCAAAGACCCATAGGGAATGACACTATCAGGAAGTGTGGCCTTGCTGGAGTAGGTGTGGCCTTGTTGGAGTAAGTGTGTGACTGGGGATTGATTTTAAGGTTTCAGAAGCTCAAGCTAGATCTAGTTGCTCTCTGTCACTTCCTGCTGCCTGTGGATCCAGATGTAGAACTCTCAGCTACCTCTCCAGCACAATGTCTGCCTGCATGCGACCATGCTTCCTGCCATAGTGAATTCCATAAATCTCGGAACCATAAGCCAGCTCCAATTAAGTTTTCTCCTTTATAAATGTTTCCATGGTCATGATGTCTCTGCATAGCAATAGAAACCCTAAGGCAGGAAATAACAGATGAAGCTGAAGCAGAAACAGAGGTAACTGCATAGAGTCTTCTTCAATGAGATATATTAAGAAGTTTAACCTTTACATGGTAATTGGGAGGAGTGGCGAGTGTAGAAACTTTTCAAAACAGTTAGTGTAGTTTCCATCTTATACAGAACACTTGAAGTGCTAAGGATGTAGCTTAATGGGTAGAGTACCTGTATCGCACAGACAAAGTCCTAGGTTTAATACTTTGCCTTGCATAAACTGAATTTCTTGAGCACTGTAGAGGGAAGTTTCTGTCCTGCCTGGTCTGGCAGCTGTTCAGTCCCAAATAAACACACAGAGACTTATATTAATTATAAACTGTTTGGTCTGTTGCTAAGGCTTATGATTAACAAACTCTTATGCTTAAATTAACCCATAATTCTTGTCTATGTTTAGCCACATGGCTTGATACATTTTCTCTGTCCAGCATTCACATCTTACTTCCTCAGTTTCTGACTGGTGACTCCATCTCTGCCTTTCCTCTTCCCAATCTTCTCCCAGTCTTGTCACCCTGCCCACACTTCCTGCCTGCCTACTGGACAATCAGTGTTTTATTAAACCAATAGGAATGACAAATCTTTACAGTGTAAAAGAGTATTACCCCCACAGCAGAGCGCACTTGTAACACCAGCACTCTAAAAAGAAGGAGACTTGGAAGTTCAAGATCATTTTAGACTAAGCTATATTATGAGAAACACCTATATTGAAAGAGAAAGATAAGAAAACATCTTAACAACAGGAGAAAATGCAATGGGCTATGCTTTAGGAACAGAAGACCAGCCATGATGTATGAAATAAAATGATTAAGAAATAGATGTCTTTGTTCCCTTGACTACATGGGCTATGTTTATGTGTCATTCATGCATGCTATAGATATGTTCCCATGAAAAGATGGTGCATTAGGCCACTTCTTCTGGATTAACAGATATTACCTCACCATTTACATTCAATTTGAATTCAGTGACTTCACCTTGGTGATTTAAAATTTGTGTGCCACAAGATATTTGCCAATGCTACAGAATCTGCTTCAAAAAGATGCTGGATAAAGTCTTACCTGCATACTCATTGATGTCAAATATATTTTTGTGCTTCCCATAGTATCAAATAAAGCACTCACAAAAGCCTAACTCCAAGGACTAATTCATTGGGAAAGGCTATCTCATGAGGAAAGAGCTTTACTGCTCAAAACCATTATTGTTCATAAATGTATTTGCTTACAAAATAATTTCATACTGTTCTTCTATTTACATTTCTTCTTTTGTGAAAGAAATATAATTATGTTTTAGAGACAAAGATGGAAAGTTTAGCAGAGAAATTGAAATTTTGAGAAAAGTGAATGAGACATCCACATAAGACATTACATAAAATATCAGGAAACCCTGTCCTGAAAAACCAAAAAAAAAAAAAGGTCAAGGTACATAGTAAGTACAAGGTACATACCAATAAAATTTAGCTATTATTAAAAAAACATTTTATTGTGAAAACCCTTCTGTACCCAGGTCTAAGAGGCTTAACTGTATTTCCTGGGTAATGGATACTGAACTCAAAAAGCTGTAAGGAAATGACTGAGCCCTGGCAGAAATGGCAGGATACTGATTAAAGTGCTTTTTACTTCTCTCCCAAGAGATGTCCACATTGCATGCTCAAACTTACTATTTATTAATACATCTGGAAGTATATACAGTACACCCAATAATGGTTCTGAAATGGAAAAACAAAAGCAAAACAATTACCTTTGTTTCCATGAGAAAATATGGAAGCAAACCATTAAATACATAATAAGATTAGGTGACTATAAGAGCTGTCAAGTAGAAAATATCTGTCTGAACTAAGGACTGACAAGGGTGCTGTTGCCTTAGGTAAGATGCTCCTTAGAGGCATTTCAATGGTCTCAAGGAAAAAAGAGAGTATTGGAAAGAACACTCTGAAAAGAGGAGACAGTTAATGCAAAGCTTATGAGCTACCAGATCATTTAGTATCTTAAAAAATTCATGGAAAGCACAGTAAATGCAGTAAAATGAGCAAGGGTGAATGAGTGGGCAAAGAAAAAAACCAGAAAGCACATGTCTGAAGCTAGATTATAAAGCATAATCAGGTCAAGTTGTAGCATCCACTACTGGAATGTGTGCACAGCAGTAATAAGCATGATTACTTAATAGTAATAAGACTGATTGGAGTAATGGGGGGTGTCTCCTCTAACATTGTCAAAGTTTTCCTGGTAAGCTAATAGAATTTTTCCACCACAATTCAGAGGTTGGTTAATCTATATGACTTACATTAATCTCTCAGTTCTGTTTTATATTGATTGTGTGTGTGTGTGTGTGTGTGTGTGTGTGTGTGTGTGTGTGTGTATAGGTCTATGTGTGAACTCTGCTGGAGATGTATTTCTGTATGCTGTGAATGTGTTGCTCTGACTGATTGATAAGTAAAATGCTGATTGGCCAGTAGCCAGGTAGGAAGTATAGTATAGGCAGGATAAGCAGAGAGGAGAATACTGGGAAGTGGAAGGCTGAGTTGAGAGACATTGCCAGCTGCCACCATGAGAAGCAAGATGTACAGATACCCATAAGCCATGAGCCACATGGCAAGGTATAGATTTATAGAAAAGTGTTAATTTAAGATGTAAAATCTAGGTAGCAAGAAGCCTGCCATGGCCATACAGTTTATAAGTAACATAAGTCTCTGTGTGTTAACTTGGGTCTGAATGGCTGTGGACCCAAGCAGGACTGGAGAAAACTCCAGCTACAGAACTCCCATGCATATATGCTATCATGTTTTTTGTGGAGGTAAGAGAATAACTTTCAGGAGTTGGTTATCTCCTACCAATGGGTTCTGGGGATTGAACTCAGGTTATCAGGATAGTGACAGTGCCTTTATTACATCTTAATGGCTGGAGAAAACAGTTTTAGCTAATGACCTAACTTTTATTTAGAATGTTACTACTATGTTCAAGTCATTGGGTTAAACTCTGGAAGAAATCAGTGATCTAGACAAGAAAAACTGATGTTTTGAGGCACTGACAACTCAGTAGGAAATGCATGCATTATCATAAAAATACAGTCCAGAGTGAAAAGTGCTAGATGTACAAAATGTTCAGAGAACACCTGCATGATTCTGTGGCCGTTCATGCTCACAACTACCCTGGTGCTGGCTATTTTAAAATGCAGTTCTGTGGTACACAGGGTGACAGACGTCTGTGAGTGAATACAGAATGCAGCATTTTTTATTTTGCCTAGTCTGGAGAAAATAGCAATAAAGACAGGAAAACATTATTTTGTTGTTGTTTTTAACTAAACTCAATAATTTGAATAATATTCCCCCAAATGAGGCTGGGGAACTTCCTCTGAGAAGTCTAAAGCCCTTTGCTGATGCTTTTCCATTAATTCTCCCTGTATCTGGAACTTGGCACCTGAAGCACAATGCATTATGCATAACCAAAGTACACTTTGCACAGAGAAAGGATTGCATTTCAATGTTTCCCTAGTGCTTAACTTCAAAATACCAGCAGGTCTGACATCAGGACTGTGCCTTTACCCATGCTCTTGATATTGAAGTCATCCTAAGTGGCACATATAATCAAGATTTTTTATATGCAATATAAATATAAATACAGGCACACTTATAAAGAGAGAGAACAAGACAGAGATAGACAGATGGAAACAAGATTTTACTTGGCACCCATGGGCAAAAGATTATATCTCCAATCCTACATTACATTAAAGGATAGAACTGTAGGCAGTATCTAACCTAACAGCACTGTTTGTGAAGTTCTGTGAAAACTCTGAGTGCTTAAAAGCTAAGTTTACATCTGAGATGACTCTGTTTACAAAACAAGCATGAGGATCTGAGTTCAGATCCCATCACATAAGAAGCCTTCAGTGGCATGCTTATAATCCCATTACTGGGAGAAGGGAGCCAGGAAGATTCCAGTAGTTACAAGCCAGCCAGTCTGAATTAGTTGATGAGCTCCACATTCAATGAGACTTTCTTTCCTAAAGTACGATTGAGAGTGATTGAGAAAGACTCCCAATATCAACCTCTTGCCTGAATATTAAACATACATGTCTATGTGTGCATGTCAACTATGTACACAGACATGTATACAAGCACAGGAGCATATATACAAACAAATATAACACACATGTACACAAAAAGCATGGGGATGCATATATGAACAAGTAAATTTTGATACAAATATCATATGCTTAGAAACTTGATATTTTAAAGACAGAAAATAAGATTAAGAGAAGCTGTATATTTCAAATTAGAAGAAATAAATGCTTTTCAAAATGGAAGTGCTTCACAATGCAAAATAGAAAAGGCTAGAATGGATGGTTTAGTCTCTAAGTGCTTCTTGGAGTTCAAAGACAGTAGAGATCAATGTCATCTGAAAGGATGAGAAGATATTTATAATGAACAATAGATTTGAACTGATCTTTGAAGATTGCAAAAGGTTCAAAGGGGCTTTTGCAATACCTTTCCAGGGAGAGAGATGTTGTCTGAAATGTAGACAATCTTAAATCTGAGAGTAGTCACAAGACATCCATTCTCTGTGATGATAGACAGAGGAGAATTCAACAACATGCAAATTATTTCCTGTTCCTAAGAAGTCCCTAAACAGTGGTGTCATTTCACTGATCTTGTAGGTTCCTTGTCTACTTCTCATCTACACTCCTTTTTGGTACTTTTTCTTCCCACATTGCATTTTCTTTGTCCCATACTTCTTCACACATACTCTGCCACCTTTTGTCATCAAACCTGTGTCTTCTCCCTGTTTCTTCTCCTTAATGATTCACTTAAGTCCATAGATACATGATGTAATCTTCAGTGCTTCACTTCCCAAACACCTGTAGCCTGTATTCCTCATACTGTGTTGCCTTACCCAGCCTTAATAAAAGGCTGTAGCAGGGTCCTTGCTGTTGTTCCCTTTGGGGGTGGGGACCCAGTAGGCACAGAATCAAACTACACAGACTCCAAGAGAATGTTGAAACAACAAGCTCAGTTTTTTCAGGAAGAGGCAAGCCTTATATACCCTCCACCCCACCCTGGGGAGAGGTCTGATGAATATGCATCAGCTGGTGTGACATGGCTGCCTCTCGTTGGTCCAGGTCATCTCCAGATCAAGTTTCAGCTGCTGTTGCTAAGACCATCAGGCAGACCCAGGCTGGCTCTCAGAAAGTATCTTTTTTACTGGCCCTCAAGCCTTTAGGGAAGAGTCATCCCACACAAGGCAAGGTGCAAAGCCTAACACAACTCAATATGCCGTATTTTGTCAATGGGAATCATATCAATGTCAATGTCCATGGGGGCGTGCCCTATTCTGAATAGAAATAGAGGAAGAGTGGATGGGAGGGTCAGAGGGGGCTTTGAGGAGAGAGTAGGATGGAAAGAGGTTCAGTTAACAGGTTGGGGTGTAAAATAAGTACACTTTTTAGAAAAGACATAATAAAAACAAATTTCTTGCAAACTGAAACAAAAAAGTATTATATAGATATAAAAGAATATAACATAAGAAACCATTACAACTTCAGACAATGAGCACCTGCTTTCCTACCCCCTCCACAGGAGTGTCTTATTATTACATACTTTCAATTCACTGTTAGACAAAATACCTAAGGTTGCATGTCGGTACCTTCACATTAGTGTTGTGAGAACGTGAGCAGTTCCATCTCATGTAAGATAGAAAAAAACAGTACTTATACATGGAGTTATAAGGTACTGAACAGGTTTGTATAAAGCACCCAATGCTTAGGTAGTTTTGAGACTATCTGATAACTATTAGTTATGAACATTATAATGACTCCCTGCAAATGAATAGTACTTAATATGTATATGTGTGTATGTTTATTTCCCAAGAGACCAAAGAGGAACATGTAATCTGTTATTTGAAGACTCATCAGAATTAGGCTTCCTGTTGTTATGATATGTGCTTCCTGTTATGTTATGTGCTTCCCTCTTGTTATGTGATATTCATCCCTCCCCTTGACAGTCTTTCCTATTGTCCATTTAAGAATCTTCCAAAGGGAAGAGATTGTGTCGCTAAAATTACCTATCTTCTTTAAGTGTAATTTTTTTCCGTTACCAGAGTTGTAAAGAATCATATAATCATAGAAAAATTAGAGATCTGAAATGGTCCTTAGAGATTCATAGAGACCAGCTGCCTCATTTTTCAGATGAAACTGATACTTAAAACATAAATCCAAGTTTTCAAGATTACTTTCCCAATTAATATCAAACAAAATTGAAGCTCTGATTTCTTCCATCTCTCTTCATATATCTATATATCTTCCTGGGGATGCATCACTGTCAAACTCTTCTCATGAATGAAAATACATCTGCTCAATTTGAAAACAAAGCAGGTTATATTCAAATTATGATCAATCCAAACATTTGATTTTTTTTTAATTTTTGAAGACCACCAATCAAATTCACCTTAATCTTTCCCTTATCTTAAATTTAGACAAGTTTTCCCCTGACTATATGGTCTTGACTTTACTTTTCTTAGAACGTTAATTTGGAGGAGTTATAACTTTAAATTATTTCCCTGACCCTTTGAAAAACAGACTTCTTGGAGAACCTGAGAGCATGTGATAACTAAAATATATCCCATTCCCATCTCTCATTTTTTATGGGAGGATAGGAGTCAGAGCTCATTAAGGAAAAAATAGCAAATGCAGATGGCCTCACTTTGACCCAACTCCCCACCAATTTTCTGAAGCAGTTTTCAACTCTCTTTTTACAATGTTAAAGAAAGACCAAAATTTTAATTTTTTCTTCAGTAGAGCTGACCTTAATTTCCTGAAGATCTCTTTCTTCTGTCACAGTAGCCTGAGCAAGAACAACAAAATATGTATTGCCATTTTTAACAAGTGTCCATGCAATTTTATTTTGATACCACATAGTTTAGGACAAAAGGTTGCTCTAGTATAGTTTGCCCTGTCTTTTGGGAAAGTGCATGCAAGTTAACTGGAAGCAGACCAAATATTGCCAATTCATTTGCATTTAAATTGTCCAAATGGCATTTGGTAGGAGCTATTTGATGTCCAAAGAGGCTTTGCAGGCTTTTAAACTTCAAAACAGAAGGTCAGAATTGATTAGCAGGAAAAGAGCCTCTGTACTAAGTGCAGAGTTGATTCCAAGCTCCTGAGCTCAGTGGCTAGGATCAGACTGAAGCTCTCCAGAGAGGTGACTCACAGCAGCTGACTCCAGGAAGCAAAGCCATGCAGGATTGGAGAAAGAGGGTGGGCACTGTCTTGAACTATTACTTTTTCAGATGCATGGCTGTAGCTACCCCTCCTTTTCCATGATTTCCTGAGGACATGGTAGGAAGGGATTAGCATACAGCTAATACTCCACTTTCCTCTTACACAATATTTACATATACTGAAACATCATTTTTAAACCCACTGACATGTCTGATATCCATGAAAACTGGAATTAAAAATAGTCATGCAACTGTGGTGACCCTTTCTTGTTGAAGTATCCTGCATTTAAGGTTGAAGTTCACCGTGTCCTGGTAGCTCTCTGAGCTCTGCTTAATATGGAGGATTCCCTTTGCAACATGATTCCCCACCCACAGCTTATTTGGATAGTGTCTCTAGGCCCGGATGCCTGACCTTATTAGGAAGCTGTCCCTGAGCTTGGATGTCTAACATATCTGAAGTGTGACTCTGACACAGTTCCTTACAAATGCTCTCCCCCTGCTGCCCATATGATAATTTGCCAAACATAACTTAGGTGATGGCCCTGCTGCTGTCCCTATCCTGTATATTTCCTTCACTGTGAAATAAAGTTGAGCTATTTCATTGAAGCTAACTCCTGGAAGGCTGTTTCTGCCATACTCACAGGCTGTACAAAGCCCTGAATGCTGCCTCTGTTCCCTTTGTCCTGGAGGACTGGAGGCCAATGGACCACAAGGAAAAAGGAGACCCCACACCTTCTTATAATTCCACTATTGCCAAAGGAAGGAGAATTGCAAGGTAAATGTCAATCAAAGTTATGTAACAAGGTCAAGGCTAGTCTGGACTATGAACAATACTAGAAAGCATGCCTTATGTACTGTAGCTCAAATTACAGAATTAAAAAATGCTATATTAAGGAGTGTGAGAAATCTGAAAAAGTCAGAGAGAATAGGAAATGGATAAAATATTTATGCTTCATATTTGGTAAGTGATATGTTACAGATAAATAGCATGACAAAAGTGTGGGGATAGGAGATTATCAAACAGAACTCAGACAAAAGGATACTGTTCTTGGGGGCATCAACATTAGCAACCATGGCAATAGGTAAGAAAGGATGTATAAAGTAGAATTTGTAAGAGACAGGCATTATGGGATTATCTTTGCACCAGATTAAAAACTGGACAGACTCACACCTTGCTTTCTCAAACACATTATCCAAATGACCACCACAGGCAGAGGAGCACAGGCCAAATACAGAGGTTCAAACTTAACCTTGCGGTCATCAAAATCCTCTAAATTTCTGCAAGGCAGAGTGTATTTACCTGCTACCTACCCAGGTGTGTGCATTTACTTTATCTGATCTTGCTTTATAGGCCAACAGTGATAAAATGGGTCTTGGGAATAATCTTGTTCAATTTCTTTGTTTTACTACTAAACACAATTTTGTTTAAAGATGGAAAGTGAAGAGGTTTACCAATGTCACACAGCTATCTAGTGACAAATATGGAATAGAATTAGGGTTAAGACCTTTTAAGAAAGGGAATTAAGAACATACTGAAATTGAGTACACTACATTTTAGAAAAGTGCTTTAACTTTCTTAATTAAATCATGAGTCAAAAATTGTAAATGCACATTATTAAAGGATTTTTTCCAAGATGCATTCAAGAGGTGCAAATAAATTGAATATAGACATCATTATTTACATTAACTCATTTAAAAGCCATAATGGGAGAAGAAATTTAAGAAGCAAATACACTAATATAAAATAAATAACATCTCCTTAAGTGAATAGTTTCTTCACTCCAGTGACTAGGAAGGACATCAATATCTTATAAATAAATACTACAGTGATAGTAGAAATGACATGAACAAAACAAGAGAATAGGAAAGAACTGGGCAAGGGGGAAGAGCAGAGGTGGTAGAAGCAAGGATAAAGACACTTGTAAATGTTGCAGTTCATTGCAAATGACTCTATTTCATTCCCTTGTTTCATCATTTGGGTTGTCTGGATTCAAATCCAACACAAACTCAACATTTGTGACACCACTCCTGACTGGCTGGTGTCACAGGAAATGAATGAACTACCTGAATTATCTGACTTCTTCAATAGCACCACAAAACACAAAGTAAAGATGAAGCTGGAAAGAAATTATCATAACTGTTCATATGAGGACACATGCTCAATCTTCTTCCTACTCCTGTATCTCTTTCTTTCTACATACACACACACACAGAGACACACACACAGACACACTCACACACACACCACATCTCTTTGTACTTAGAGATATCATTTAGAGCATGTGGAAGAGAAAACATTTTCTTGGGTTTAGTCAGGGTACAGATATAATAATCAAGTTATGTACATGCAAACGAAGATGCTGAAAGATGTTAGAAGGTAGCATCAAACTTTGTGAATTATTGTTAAAAACTAAAAATGGTGATAGAGGAAGTTAGGCTTGAGCTTTCACTCTATGTCTTTATTTGTTTATATTAATTTATTCACTCAGGAAATGGAATCTAGAATCTTCACTTCATATCAATGAATTCTGTTCTACTGCTTCTTTGAGCAATCTTAAATCAGCAATGGAAAGCATTATTTTGTCCAGAGTTTAGACAAAGCACGCACTTAATACAAACATAACAGGACTGAAGAATTGCTCTTTGGTTAAGGACACTTGCTGCTCTTTCAGAGGAAGACTCACATTTTAGCACCGGTGAAGAGATGCTCCCGACTGTCTATAACTGCAGCTCCAAGGAATTCAACTCTTCATGCACTCAAGTGCTTATACCCACATGGAGGTACATAAGCCTACCCTTAAATAAAAATATTATTTTTTTAAAGAAATCATGTATATTCTATAATAGATAAACAATGTCAAAAGGAATATTGTCGATTTTGCTCTAGGTAGGTCTTCTTGCTTCATGTTTTAAAAGAATTCATTTTGAGTGTGTGTTTGTGCATATCTATGTCTGTATGTAGGCCTGTGTATGTATTTTTTGGCTGTTGTGAGTTGCTGATATGGGTAATGGGAACCAAAGTCAGGTACTCTATAACAGCAACACATTTGCAGCTTTTGAGGCATGTTTTTTGCCCTCTTGAACCTACTTTACAGAAAAAACAAACAAATAAAAAAATGGAAACTCTGAGGAAGGTAAGAAAACTGCCCAGCATATACTAGTACCTCATAAATAAAGGACTTGGAACAGAATTTGTCTATATCCCAAGTTTATTTGTTGATGTGAGCCTATTTCCAACATTAAACACCTTACGTTATTGAAATACCCTTTGCTGTTGTTTATGGTTTCCATTATGCTTGAAGTATTATACCCACATAATAATAATTTACCTATTCTAAATTCACAACTATCCTTTGAGACTTCTTCCTATGTCTGTTTTAGCTGTAAAACTTTATCTGAATCTATATAAAGTGGAATACTAATTTTTCTCTTATTCTTTTTCTTTCTTTCTTCCTTTCTTCCTTCCTTCCTTCCTTCCTTCCTTCCTTCCTTCCTTCCTTCCTTCCTTCCTCCCTTCCTTCCTTCCTTTCTTCCTTTCTTTCTCTTTCCCTCTTCCTTTTATTTTTTTGTTTATGAGCCAGTCTAATTATGTAGCCTTAACAGGCCTGGAACTCACCATGGCTATCAGTCTATCAGGCTGTCCTTGAGCTCCCACAGATCCACCTGCCTCTGCCTCTGTCTCCCAAGTACTAGAATTAAATGAGTGAACCACCTTTCCCAGACTAGGAAAAGTGTTTCTTGCCTTTGGAACATTATAACATTTTATATCCACATTTCTTATCTTATCTCATATTAAACCTAATACCACAACTGTTTACATAATTATACTACAATTCATATAATTTCAGGCTCCCTTTCAGACTGAGAACATTTACTTTTTCTCCACTACAATATATTCTGAAACTTACATAAAGTAGCATTTGTTTAGTTTATAAATAAAGCCTATGGCTTAGGTGCTATAGGCACTGTAAATTCAACTTCTATTACCTGTGTGAAATCAACCGATGTGCTTCAGTTTCTTAATACTTATAACAAGACATACAAATTTGACTTTTCTTGTCTTGGTTAGGCACACATATTTTTTTTGTGGTATAAGACATTGGAAGGGCTCAAATGATTAAAGAAGGGGAATTATATGATTATATTTAAATTAGAAATTTCTAATTTAAAAAAGGTAGAGAATGGTTTTCATTCCATTATCTGCTTGACAATCAATTCAGTTGAATGGGGAAAACATATTTTATCACATATTAAGTGAGTGAGTAAAATAAATATTTGGTGTTAAGAAAGATACTCCAAAATAAAGAAGTTCCAATATAAATGAAGGTTTATTAACTTACACAAAACATTATCAAACAAATATTTCTTGTTGGGTGTTTTATCTCTAGTCGATGAAGTCATATAGGAATATGGGTTCCTCTGACTTGTTTCTTCTTTCCTGTTCATTTTTTCCCTTTTGAATTGGTTCTTATAATCAAACATGTTTCTGCTAGCAGGAAGAAGAAAATGTATAGTCAAGATTCACTGCTTTCATCTAAGAGAGATGATGTCCCAGGCATATGCAGAATTCCTTCTAATTTCAGTGAAAATAATTTAATCTCCTCGTTCAAACTTATATATGATGTCCTAAAAAAAGAGAGCTAACAGTAGGAAGGCCAGGAGTCAACTTAAACTCTAGTACTGTAAAGAAAGAGTTCATGAATCTTCATGAAAAATGTGTAATTTCTAAGCATCAGTAACCACTAAGGCATGAAAACTCAGAGTACATCTGATAGATAGGTTTTGTGTAGGCAGAATGATCTAGATCAGAGCAGCTCAATAAGCATAATGAGGTTAATTGGCTTGCAGAAATGATAGGGTTATTTGTATATGCTAATTGTGAGTATCAGTGAATTTATGTATGATTTTGAGAGCAAGTGCAGCTGGAGAATACTGTACCATCAAAGCAGGTGACGTCATGCTCCTTTCAATAGCAACTTCAAAAAATTCTTTCAGTCATCTACAGTAGAAAGGCTCATTGTTTATTGGTTTGTTTTCCCTCTCTTAGCTGCATGGTACCTGAAAACACAGGTTATTAATAGAGTGGTTATTCACATGACACTTATTTTGAGGGAGGTGGGAGAAAGATTAAGAATGCTTGGGTTAAGTACTAATGAGAGGTCCCTTATTAAGGAGTGGTAAGTGGTACTAACACTTCCACTAGGAAAGTATAGCATATCTCACATGCAGACAAAGGAGTATTCAAGACTACGTCATGAAGACCTCACATGTAGCCAATTTTGAAACAAGCAGGAATATAGGACTGATATGATGCAGATGCCCTTTCCAAATGAATGTCAGATGTTTGGTAAGATAAACACAGGCAGCTAAGAGCAACTCTACATCCCACAGTGCTAAATGTAATTCGTTATTTCTTATTTCCAGTGAAGGAATATTTTTGGAAATTGCTTGGTAAATTTTAATTATTAATGAATGTAACAAAAATATTTATAAGAAAATAGTGATGAAATAAATGAAAGAGCATTTAATTACTAGACATTGCAAGAGGCATATAAACACAGTGAGGCTCTTAACAAGTAAATGGAGACAGAGACTCAAGACCTGAGTGTCAGATCCACTGAAGATACACATTAGCCACATCGGGCTACTTCAAAATTATTGTCACATGTAACTAGGGGTAAGGTGCTGCTTGTGTTAATTTTTACACCAATAGTGTTCTGTTTTTACAGTTCATTTTAGAAACTATAGTTGAGCCAACTTATCTACTGGAAATACTTTATGCCATAATGAGTTTCTCATGTTTAAGAATCATATATTAACAGTGAATCATAAATCATGTGGCGGATGGGGGTAGAAAGTTTTTAACATGTTATATCTTCTTTTATGATATTAATTCATCAACTTATATTTGGGAAAATATAGGCTTTTAACTGGAAAACTCCCTGTGACCGTGGCTCAAAAAAAAGGCTCTCATAGAATTCGCTAAACTGTGCATAGAGATGGGGTGGAGATTAATCAATGGTACAGAGTGCTTACTACTATTGTGGAAGACCTGGGTTCCATTCCCAGCATCCTCATCAGGCAACTCACAACCTTCTGTAACTCAGTTTCAGGGAATCCCATGCTTATTTTTGGCATCCACTAGTATCTACTCACATACGGTACACATAAACTCATATAGGCACACATATGAAGAAATATATATATATATATATGTGTGTGTGTGTGTGTGTGTGTGTGTGTGTGTGTGTGTGTGTGTGTATGTGTTCAAAATAATTAAAGTTTACTTATATAAGGGAGTCTTTGAGACCATGGCACAGGTCATAAAACACTGCTTTAAGCAATATGAAGTGATTCCTTCCAGTGTTATGATTCTCTTCCCAGTTCACAGCCACCACAACACCTCTGAAAACTGATCGTTTTGTCACTACCCCATGAAAATAAACAATATTTAAACATCTGTGGCTTACCACTCACAACCCCAACATGTGTTTGTCTGTAGGACAGGATACCTACGACAAAATAATTCCAATACTTGTCACTGGCGTATGGAATTCGGACTGGACTGGACATCACTTCCTGATAGATTCTACGTTTTGAAAGGCTCAGAGCTGAGTTTGGCAATACTTTCAAAATTTTAGCCAAATAAATGCAAACATGTCTTTGTATAGAAAAAGATAAAATTAAAGTCAGTGATAAAATAGAAATAATCTTGAAGTCTTGCAGGTGCTTTTTCTAGTCTAATGATTCCTAAATTTGTCCAATATAGTCATCTAGGAATGTTTCAAAGTTTTTAAAGCCTAAACCACTCCCCAAATCTACTAAATCCCAATGTCAGAGTATAGGATTTGGTACCAGAATTTTAAGTCTCTCTTATTCTAATGTTCTGTGGGATGGCATTCTGTATGCTGTGAATATGTTGCTCTGATTGGTTGATAAATAAAACGCTGATTGGCCAGTAGCCAGGCAGGAAGTATAGGTGGGATAAGCAGACAAGAATTCTGAGAAGAGGAAGAGCTGGGTCAGGAGTCATCAGCCAGACACAAAGGAAGCAAAATGACAAGGCAGAACTGAGAAAAGGTACCAAGCCACATGGCTAAACATAAATAAGAATTATGGGTTAATTTAAATGTAAGAGCTAGTCAGTAATAAGTCTGAGCTAAAGGCTGAGCAGTTGTAAATAATATTAAGCCTCTGTGTGATTATTTTATAAGCAGGCCACAGGACTACATGGGCCTGGCGAGGCCAGAGAACCTTTCAGGCTACATTTAGTGCCCAATGTGGGGCCTGATCACCAGCCAGCCGAGACACAGAAAAATTTCCAACTACATTTGGCATACCAATGTGGGGCTCTCAAATTTTCATAAGGCCTAAAAGAGTTTTAAAAGGGCTTATACACACACAGTAATGGAGCCAAAAATAGCTTTCTACTTCATGACACATGTGGGTTGAGATATAGAGACACCAAGGTACAGAGATGCCATAGCATGAGAATTTGAGTTACAGTATGGCAGGTCCACAGCATATGGGCTTGATTATAGCGTGGCAAATTCCTATCACTGTACACAGTGGCATCTGCAAGCTGTGCAGCATTTTGAGTGGTGGATATAGCATTTGTTAGTACAGAAAAAAAGAAAGAAAGAAAAAGTTTTTGGGTTATATGCTGCTGGATGGAAACACAGACTCACTGCTTCACAGAGTCAGCAATGAACATGGTTACCCCATAGCTGGCAGTAAACGTAGTTCTGCTATGTTGGAAAGATGAAGTGGGCGGTTCCAGCAGCCAAAGCAGCCATTTCAATCCTAGTAATACTGCAGTTTAAAGCAATATATTCACAATAAAAGAGATTCAGATGAAATAAACCTTTAAATGGTTTACAATATGTATAAAAATATACATAGGCTTGGAAGAGAGAGGAAAAGAAATATAGACAGTTATATAAAGAAATAGAAAGTTTTAAAAAATGAAGTCTTTAAAGAGAAAATAAAAGTAATATAAAAATTAAGCCATGTAAAGATGGAAATCACACAGAGAGTCTGGATTATATTATCTTTACAATTTTTAACTACAGAGAGATGTTTGATTATAAAGGTTGCTCAATTAAACCAATATGCATATTTTAAAGATCTTGATTTCAAAATTTGGATCTAAGGATATGTTGCTTTGGAAAGGAGGCTCTGTTTTTGTTTCTACAGGAAGCAAGAGGCTACGGATTTTTTCCAGGTTAAGATGGATCAGATTTGATCAAGCCAGACCTACTGAACCTTAACAGATGGTACTCATCAACAAAGATTATAGCTGATCTTCCCAGGACTTGACCATTATCTTGAATTTTCTCAAGATCCTTATAAGACAACCAAAGCCCACTATCAGCAGTAAGTAGCCTAGAACACTACACTCACATTCCCAAAAATAAATTATGAATTTTTGTCTTTGTTTAGGTTGTTGGTTACAACTTGTTACTGCTCATAGTCAATATCTTTTTAAAAGGAAAAAGGGGTATATAATATAAAAATATAGGATGTTGATATGATAAGATAAAAGGGTAGATTACTGAAGCTACTTTTAAAGAGCAACAACTTGTTTAAAATATTTTACGTTGCTATGCATTTTGGTCTATTGATATAAATTTAAAGTTAATTTTGTTATATTATATCTATATTTCTATACTTCTTTAAGGTATTATGTAACTCATTTAAATTGTAATGGATAATTATGGAATAGATTAATAATTGGTCATCTATGATAATCACACTTGTAGTCATGTTAGTTATGTTTTCTGGATATGAATAGATATAGTTTTAGGTAGGTAGGTAATCTTCAAACACTTCAAAGACCTATAGAATATGGCATTTAAAGTGTTTTAAGAGTTTAGACTTTTCTGGACAATGAGACACGTCTGCTCCTGCCAACACCAAATACTTCAAGGAAGATGATGGGCATTGAAGAAACCTCTTACAGAGTTTGCTTTCTTTGTGGCAAAGTTAGCCACTGGGGGGGACTGCCCTTGCATCTACTGATTGACAGTATGTTGTATAAACTGGAAATGCGGGACTCATAGGAAGGTGACCACTGAACTTTGCAAGGAAAGATGGTCCTTCAGGTTCCTGCTTTGCAGAGGATACTGACAGACACTCTACAGGACACAGGAAAAATGACTGAGAGACTCTAGGCCTATAGGCTGAAAATGGATGCCTCAATGTTGCAGAGGAACTTTGGATGACTGTCCAGGTATCCAGCTGTCTCTGTCATTCTAGATTTTTGTAAGTTGCTTATAATGCTCTTCCTGTTTACTGAGGTAATATTATGTCCTTCTGAGGTCTTTGATGTAGTTGAAGACTAGATAGTTATAATTTTCCTTAGTTTTGATAAAAGATAAATTAGATATGAAACTTTAGACTCACAAATATAGGATACATAGAATATTTTCTTTAATTTTGCCAAATACAAATACACTAGATATTATAACTGTAATTCTTGCTTGATAACTTTTTTGTTATATGTAATTTAACTATGTTAAAGTTAAAATCTTCCTTTTTGATTAGACAAAAAAGGGGAAGTGCTGTATGATGCTGTTCTTTATGCTGTGAATATGTGTTGCTCTGATTGGTTGATAAATAAAACACTGATCAGCTAGTAGCCAGGCAAGAAGTATAGGCAGGATAAGCAGACAAGGAGACTTCTGAGAAGAGGAAGAGCTGAGTCAGGAGTCATCAGCCAGGCAGAGAGGAAGCAAGATGACAAGGCAGAACTGAGAAAAGGTACCAAGGCACATGGCTAAACATAAATAAGAATTATAGGTTAATTTAAATGTAAGAGCTAGTCAGTAATAAGTCTGAGCTAATGGCTGAGCAGTTATAAATAATACTAAGCCTTGGTGTGATTATTTTATAAGCAGGCTTGGTGGGACTGAAGAAAATTTCTGGCTACACTAATGTATAGAAAATTTGAAACCATTGCTCCTGTTAGTTTGTAATTGGGTTCTCAATATAACCCATACATGTATTATTATAATAAGATAACTTTACATTTGCAGTTCATTAAAATCAAGCAGTGTGTGCCCTACGCTGAGTTACTTTATATTGTATAAAACAGTGTGTTTTGTTTTTGGTGTTTTTTTTTTTTTTTTTATGACCTGTGCTGTGCTCTCAAGGACTCCATGACACAAGTAACCTTTAATTATTTTGGACTCAAATGAAGAAACAAGAGAACTTTGTCCATTACAGAATACATGGCAGCATCTTTTTACTAAAACTTATAAAATCAGAACTTATTACTAGAAGGAGACATGTGTTCATTCTATAAATTTATCAAAATAAATTGGGACTGAAGGAGCATAAGAAATACTAAATTCATAACGATAAAAACAGGTCTGAAAAGTTACCAAGATGCAAGACTGAGAAAGGGTACAAAACCCTCATGTGGGACTTCAAAAAGAAAATACTTAACATTGCATACTGATGGCCTCATTGACTTGCTATCTAACTATTTGATGTGTACCTCAAGGACCAACAGGTGGAGAACTCCTGGCTCATCAAGAGGCTTCATCCCATCTTAGTTTCTGCTGTTTACTCTGCCTATTTAAATTGCTGTTCCTCTGTCTGTCTTTTTACTTTTTTCTGGACCTAGTCTTGCTATTCATGTAAACTCCTTCCACAATACCTCATCTCTGATGTTCATCTCTGACACTGTGAGGTGATTCTATGGATGTCTCAGCAGTAGCAGCAGCAATGGCAGCAGCAGCAGCAGTGTCTCCCTCAGATCACTACCCTGGATTCGTTATCATATTCCTACAGAGATCTTTCATCTTTCATCTTTATCACTTTGCCAGCTTTGCATATTGGGGGAGGAGAGTCATTTTAATTTAGGAGTATGCACACTGGCAGGTACCTCATGCTCTATTGGATGAGCTTACACCTATATGTTTATGTGCCAAACAGTTTGATTCAGTAATTTAAAAACAAATCAATGTTTTAAATATGAGTACATGAATTTGGGATGGAGATATAAAGTATGATGCTGTGGGGTGTAATGGATGCATATGACCAGTATATTTTCTGAAATATGCAAAAATAAATATTAAAATGATTATGGCCCCTGGTAGGTAGACCATGCTCCAGTATACAGCTCCACACTATGCATATAAGCCAGCACAAATTAGTCCCAATGCATAACTTACAAAAAAAAACATGAAATTAGGAGAGATTAGAAGGATTAGACTTGGATTGGGGAAAAGTTGGAGGAAGGAGCTTGATAATATGATCAAAATGCATTGTGTCCATATGTGAAATTTCAAATAATTAATCAAATTATATTAAAAATTATACTTCAGCAGATGGAATTTAGTTAAGTCTTCAAAAAATCTATGTTAGACAATCCTCAAATGGTACTTTTATTATTTGCTACTCTTTATTTTTATCTTCAGGCTCTATTTACTGGATATTTATTAGATCTATGCACCATCTTTCTCATAAATCTTGTTAAATATATCTTTTAAAAAAGGTTTTAGATTAAATTTTGTTTCCATTATTTCTAAGGAAAAAAATTGAAATTTTGGGGACTACATTGAGTGTTTCAAGGTTACAAATGCACAGATATTATAAAGAGAAAATGAGACATTCTTTTTTAAAGTAAGACATTAAAAATATGATATTTTGTCATACAGGAATTTGTTTACCTTAGAGTGTGAATAACAAAGAAAGAAATAAGAAAGTAAATGCACCTCATGACTCAGTTTCTTCACTGCCAAATTAAGGATAACACTGATTTTAAATGAAGTTAGAAGACTTTAGAGGAAACATGGCTTCCAGGTGCAAAATAAGATTAGCATGACAAGAAGCATAACAAATTGATCAAGCTGCTGGTTAGACACCCAGAGTTCTCACAAAACATCATCTAGTAGCACTAAATGCCAATCAATGAGGATTAAATGGATTGAATTTTCCTTGGAGAAACGTGAGTTTTTAAAATGAAAAAGAAAGAGCCTTGGATTAATGGCTACTTAAGCTTTTTCAGACACAATACTGAAGAAATCAGGCATTTGATAAACTGACTTTTAGAAGTCCATGCATAGAGCTCAGAATCATGGAAATATGAAGTATAAAGAAGTGTAAAAGGAACTATGTGAAAAAAATGTTAGTGTTATGAAACTAAACTGTCAGTGTATCGCGAATACAAGGAAGACAACCATTATTCAAGTCATATTTTAGAGTTCAGATTTTATATAAAGGATTCTCAAAAGGATATACAGAAAAGGCATAATACTACAAAAAATACCTACAGATATTTCTAGGGAGAATAGTGTATATGGGACAGATGTTTTATCTCTGTATATCATATACTTATAAATATAATTTTAATGACGTGTATACTTAGTGTGGTGGAATGAATGAGAAATATCCACTATAGTCTCAGGCATTTGGACAGTTGAATTCCAGTTAATGGTTATTTATAAGGGAGGTTATAAAACATTTAGGATGTGGGGCCTTGTTGGAGGATATGTATCATTGGAGGTTTACATTGTGGGTTCAGAGAGTCTGCCCACTTCCATGTTGATTTCTCTGTTTCTTGGCTGTAGTTAAAGATATGATCTCTCAGATTCCTGTTCCTGCATGCTGCTGCGATGCCTCCCCTGTACTATGGGCTCTCCCTCTGAAACCATAAACCAAAATAAACTCTTTATTCCATATATCAACTTTGTGGTGCTGTTTATCCCAGGAACTGGCAGCTGAAGTTGGTAATGTAAGAGTCACCTATTAGTACTGATTTTGAAGTCATGTAGGGGTCATGGAGGGCAGCTGAAGCTTAATACTGTAAAAGACCAGGAGTATCCATTGGTGGAGGTGCTTGCCAAGGGTAGAGAAAATACAGAATGGGTAGCAGAGGAAAGTAGTTATAAATATCAGCTAAGTACATGTGATCAGTTGCAGAAAAGAGGATTACAATTGACATGAGTGTTTCTATAGTACTTTGTTAAGAATGCATTTGTACAGATGTTTGCATTTTCTTTCCTCAATTTCCTTATCATGTGATGTAATTTCAATTAAGAAAATATTAATGGTTGTCATATTTAACTTTGAGATGCTAAAAGAATGTCCCTCAAGGGTCATTGTCCCTTATTATAAATGTATAATGGATTTGCAATTGTATGAAGTATAGTTATAACATGTTGGGTGTAATTGTGACCTAATTAAATATAGAATGCATTTGCAATTTTATTTGGGATAGCTGCATCATGTTTAGGTGTTATTATGACCTGGTTGTTTTCATTTGGGAATTTAACACAATAGATAGAAGATATAATTATGTCTCAAGTTCACAAGGAATGGACTTTAATGGCTATTCTTAGTTGCTAACTTGACTACATCTGGAACTAAAACACAAAATGTTGGGAACACCTGTGTGGAATTTTTGCTTAAATTGAAGCAGAAAGATCTACTTCTAATTCAGATATTTTAGGTAGATAGATCTTTAATCTAGATGTTTTGAGCCGGGAAAAGATGCACCTTTAATCCTGATTTTGAGGTAGAAGGCATACTTTTAATCTAGCTCTTTAATCCAAATCTAATCTGGGTCTTGCCTTCTGCTAGAATCCTATATAAGGACATAGAAGAAGGAAACTTTTGTTTCTTGCCTGCTTTCCCTTGCCTTGCTAGCAAGGTAATTCCTTCGCTGGCTTTAGAGCCTTCTTCGGACTCCAGTGTATACTGTAGAGCAGCTGAGACATCTAGCTTTGTGGACAAAGCAAATACTGTATTCTTGGATTTTCTGTTCACGGCTAGCCATTGTTGGATTACCTGGACCACAGCCCGTAAGTCATTCTAATAAATTCCCTTTCTATATATATTTAGAGAATCATTCTATAAGATCTGTAATTCTAGTGCAGTGGTTTTCTGTAGATGAAATTCTAAACGGTCTTATTAAATAAGAAACACAGAGCCAAATGCAGAGTTAAAAGCCCAGAGATCAGAGCAGTAGCAAAGAGCTAAGACCACCTTATCTTATGACTTGCTGCCATCCTTCCCCTGGGAGAGAGACCTTCTTCTGTTGTCCTGTCTTTTTGTTGCCTCTCTGTTCTGCCTTCTCATTGGCTCTAAACCCAATCACATGACTTTCTTGTCACTGCCTGTCTATACAGACCTCCAGGTCTCTATGGTTTGTACTGAGATTAAAGGTGTGTGTCACTATGCTGGCTGTGTCCTTGAATACACAGAGACTCTACCTGCCATGTGATCGGATTAAGGGCATGTGCTACCACTGCCAGACTTCTACTAAATGGCTTGCTATTAGCTCTGATCCTCAGGCAACTTATTTATTAACATACAAATAAAATATCACATTTCAGCACAAATAAAATATCACTATAGTTCTCAACCTTCCTAATACTGTGGCCCTTTAATAGAGTTCCTCAGGTTGTGGTGACCCCAATCATACAATAAATGTGTTACTTCATAACAGTAATATTGCTACTGTTATGAATTATAATGTAAATATGTGTTTTCCCATGGTCTTAGTCAACTGCTGTTAAAGGGTCCTTTAGTTTGAGAACCACTGCTCTAGAAAATCCTGACTGATACAGTAATCAATATATTTACATACATAGAATGGCCTATCATAAAGAAAAGGGAGCCCCAATGCTTATACAGACCCATTACTGTTACCTAGTGTTTAATCAAACTCAAAACACTATGCCTAATGTGGACCACAAAAGAAGAGGATTATTTCAGTTGGTAAATCCACTGATTACATTTATTACACATTCCTTAACTAAAGATTTTTGTGTTTTACCAAGGATTTGAGGGGTCTTTAAGATGCCATAGTAAGCAGTGATCTTATACTGGTTAATAAAGATAACAGAGGTACAGTGAGGTAGATGCGTCTGTATACTTTCTTCAGCTGTTTAGTGGGGGTTCTTGACCTCGTGGATACAATGTCAACCCAGATTTTTAACATGGGGCTCTCTTTACCTTTGTTGTTTCTTCTCTGAATTGTTGACTTCTCTTCCGTTTGAGCTGACAGCATCACCAAGCTGTCAGCACCTGGCTCTTACATTAGTGATCTATAGCCACCATCTAAAAGTTTCTTCTTGCTCTTAACCTTGCATGTCCCTGCCTTAACTTTAGTCTTCATTCTCAATATCAAATTAATTCATTCTGAAAAATGTGTGCATTTATTGACTCTTCTGGGATGTTAGAAGGGGCACTCTGGAGATACCACATCAGCAAGATTAGCATATTTTCTGCCCCCTTGAAACTGAAAGTTTAAAAGGAAAGACAGATGATGAAACAATCCATTCCCATTAGTGTATTAAGCAATCTTGTGGGAAGGATAACAGAAGGGCTCCTGACATGTTATATTGGAGTCACAGAAGAGATTCTGATGCAGGTGGCAGTTAATATAAGATGGGAAGAAAGATGAAAGTAAAGACAGCACAATTGGTGTTCAAGTCAAGAAAACAGCACATGCATGTGCTTAGAGGTGAAGGGGGTCAAGTGTCTTCAAGGGAGAGAAGGAAAGGATGTGAAGCAGGGTAAGCCATTCAGCAAGAGCCTTTACTGAGAAAGAAGTTAGAGGGGTGGACAACTAGCCTATCTGCAAGAGCCTTGAAATCTGGGCTAAAAAATTCATAATCTGTTTCTAGTATAAGGAAGGCCCATTAAAGGGACTTAAGTGCCAGATAGGTGATGAGAAAAATCATTAGAAAAAAATATACTCATAGGTTAAGAGAAAAAGAGCTGTCCCCTTTTCCTGCCCCGATAGTGGCAGCAGTGAAGTGAGACTTAACAAATCTGTGTGGATTAGGTTGTTGTTCTAATATGGATGCTGACAGAGTTGGCTACCTCTTTCGGTACCATTAATAGACAATTAATATGTGCCTGGCAGAGCTTTTCCATATCCGTTCTGGTGATAAGACTTGGAAGGTCAGGTAAGTGGCATCTCTGAACAATAATAATGCCCAAGTGAGGCCCACTATTCCTTGTATAAGCAAGCAAGCAATGACTCAGACAGTAACTGAAAACCAGACATTTTATATATCATTCCAAAGACCACTAAGGGTAAATACAATTCTGAAAAATGCCATCCATCATCCATCTAAGCAATTGTCTGCTTTGACAGCTTACAGAGGAACCAAGGGCATATTGCTCGGAAACTTGTGGCTGCAGGGGTGGATTTTGTGCTCTGTGGCCTTACAGGTGGGTTTTAGATTGGGACTATCAATCAATTTCTCATCTGTAAAAGTACATTTGTCTAATAATCATTCAAGAGTCTTCCTAACTGGTTAACATTTTTAATGTATATGGAAAAGATTCTAAAAGCCATCACAAATTAGCTCCAGAGATTTCAAAATTAGTATTTTCAGATCTTATGATTCAAGGACTGTGCTTTGGTGCCAGCAACCCACCACCTGCTTTAATGAGAACAGCTCCATTATCTCAGGTAATGTATTAAGATACACTAATTTTTTGACTAAGTAAGCAGTTTCCTTATTGGGAGGAAATGCTAAGAATTTGTCTGGTGAGAAAGGAAGTGAAAGACTCAACTTTAATTACTCTTTTGATGTTTAATATGTACCTTCTACTCTCTGAGCCACTGTCTCCTGGCCTGAACATGAATAAACACTAGGGTTGCTTTCAAACTCATGATTCTAATATATGTCTTCATAGCTAAATGAATGTTATCCAAATGTATACTAACTTCTCTTATGAAGTGTCCTTTGGTGGGAGAAAATTTGGTCATATGTTTTATTTATGAAACATCCATTTGTATTAAGTTTTATTTAATCAATTAAACCTACATTTCCTTCATTATATCATTCTTCTCATTTCAAGCTAATTATAATAAACACACATATTTTTAGTCACTTGTTCTCTACACAAGTTGAAATTGTGAACATGTTTCCAAGGACTGTTCACGTATACATTTAGATTTCCACAAAACTTTAGACTCCAGTCCAACCCTTTATGAGTATGTTAAAATTAGTGTATTTTTAACCAAGTATTTACTCTATAATTTATTGCCTCACATTTTACTTGCAAGAAACTATAAAACAGACACAATTATTCATGTAAGATTGTCTTTTATTGTTGCAGAGGTCCACAATCAACAGAAATAGGCAGATATGCAAACAAAGCAATAGCCAAATAATGGCAGTGACTGTGATGTCAGGTCAGAGTGGGGAGCTGGCAACCACAGCCACCCAAGTAATAAACTGTAGAGGGGGAGGGGTTCCAGGTTTACTGGATCTTTGCCAAAAGATTTTTTTGTATATAAGATCACATAGTAGATAGAATTTATTCCAGTTTTTTGGTCTTTGAAGGACATCAAATGCTATAAGAAGACATTAGATGGTCCTTGACTAGAATCATTAGAATACTAAATTACAGTGAAATAGTCCATAAATCAGCAAATGAGTATGACTCACAGTAGTGGCAAATATGAGCAAACTTATGAATGACAGACACAAGAACCAGGTTGAAATTTCACAGAATACCTATAGGACTCATGCTAAGCATGCAAGGTACTTCCTTTTGGCATGTATATTTTCCAAGAAAATTATGGAAGGGATTTCATTTCTAATCTCTAAAATCACTAGATTATCTGTGAGATCAGATGACTTGTTTTCAAATTCAGGATCTTCAGTGCATTATGTGACCTCAGACAGTCTATACCATGTTTGAAAGATATTTTTCTAACTCCATATTAATATTCTTTGTTTATGAAATATTCATTCAACTATATAATAAGACATGAATCATACCCTTCCATTCTTTGCCCCTCCAATTTTTTCCAACCCTCCCTGACATAATCTCTTCTTAACTTAGTGTATTTTTTTAATAACCCACTCAGTTCAATTAGTACTGCTTATGTGTGTTTGATGTACAAGTTAACAACTGGAGAATGGCAATTATATTAGTATCTATATATTTTAAAAAAACAAGAATAAAAATTATCCCTCTGCTCATCAGTTATCAACTTCCAATAGCTCCTCAGTCAGAAAGAGACCTAGAAAATGCCCCCCCCCACCATATATGCCAGAATTTTGGCTGGACTGATCTTGTTCTGATCTCACATTAGTAATTACAGCTCATGTGAGTCAATGAATAGTTATGAAGTCCAGAAGTTTCCATTGTATACAACATTTGTCCCCATCCTTCAGCTCTTATACTCTTTCCTCCTCCTCTTCTGTGACATTCCTGTGGTTTGGTGGGGGCATTAACATTACATTTCAGACCAAGTAAACAATCTATTATTCTCATCACTTTGCATAATTATGCATCTTAGCATTGATTGCTACCCACTGAAGAGGAGAGACACTTCTCTGAGCAAGTCTGAATGCACTCAAATATATGGCTACAAATATAAATATTTATAATGTAATGTGAACATCTAGAAAAATAACAATAGGGGACTAATCTATGGACTCTGTTTTCTCCACCATAGGTTTTTGTGCCAGTGTGACTTGACTCCGTACCCCAGTAGCCTGGTGTCAGTTCTGTATTTGCAGTTTTCATTTCGTAGCTCTTTCTGTTTAGTATCCTTGGAAGCTTGGTATATATAAATGAGATAGGAATGCTATAATAATGTACCAGGTATTGGGTGTGTGAAACCATGAACGTTTGTTTTCTCCCAGTTTTGGAGGCCTGGTGTGTAAGATCAACATGGTAGAATGATTTATGTGCTATAAAGACTCTATTTAGAGGATAGGTGGTCTTTGCCTATCTTTGCTACTTCTCTATTTGTATGACAAAACATCATCACCAAGGCAACTTACAGAAGAAATAGTTTAAGTTTATGGTTTCAGAGGGTCAGGGTCCATAATAAACAATGAGAGGCATGGCTCAGGAACAGCTTTGAGCTCATACCTCATCCACAACCTGAAATCAGAAAATGAAACACAAATTCCCATAAACATTTTGAAAACCCAAAGCCCAATTCAGTGACATACTTCCTCTGGTAAGAACAAAACTATTAAGCTACCCCAAACATCCACCAACTGGAGGTCAAATATTCAAATATATTCAATTCATGGAGGACATCTCAGTGAAACCACCACAATGGCCTTCTCCTAAGGCCTACCTTTTGATTGTGCCCATACCCACAACCAATTATTCTTCTAAAGATGCCTGGCACGTAGGGTAGGTGCCCGTTTTGATGACTATAAACTTTATTACCTTTTTAAAGGCTGTATCTGCCTCCAAATAAAGTTGCATTCTAGAGTAATGGATGTTAGGATTTTGACATGCAATGTTCTGGGGGAGAACCATGATTTAGCTCACAGGATAAGAACACAGCTTTGTACTGCATTTTGGTTATCACTCTTTTTGTGCCAAAAAAGGTTTCATTTAATGCAAAGGCCCATGGTTTAGAAAATGTGTCTTTTCTGGCCACAAAGGACAATGATAGTGCCAAACCTCATCAAAGAAGTAATGAACTTGAGTAAACATGACTTCAAGGTTATTGATATAGAAGTGAATCTATAGTATAAAATTACCTATTACCTATATCTATAATCATTGTCATGAGTGATTTTATGCATGATATGTTTAAGCTCTTATAGAAAATATGTAAAACAATTGATGTTTTAGTGTACAGAATAGGAGTAAAACTGCCTTATCATAATCTATATTGAATTGTTTGCTTTTGGAGAAAGATGCTACTTGAATTATTAAGTGTTTCATAGGCACATATGATGGGTACATCATACACTATGCTACATGCAGACATGGCTGTAAGTTATGAATCTAAAATTTTGAATGTGAAGAGGAATTCATATCAAGCTTGTCAAAGCAGAGTAGGGAAAAAAGGCATAAATGTGCAATACATCATTACCTCCATAATCTTGTATAATTTTTATAGTAACTATTCTTTTTTTCTGTTGTGTCTCTTGGCATTTGGGGAAAGATGTAATAGAACGCATTGTTCTCCAGTCCTATCTTCCATAACGTTGTCCTATCTGACTGCTTTAATTCAAGCTACAGTCATAACTGTACAGGCTCCAACTTAACTGTGATGAGATAAGGCTGGTGTTAGGATCCCATCTTTCTCATCTCTATGCAATTGTTGAGACTGATTGCCATTTATGCTTGTAGATGGTGACAGAGTTGAGATAAGGGTGAGTCAACAGGATTTGCCTGACAGAGACCACAAATTGAAGTCAGTATTATGACAGAAAAGTCATTTCAGTTAGCAGATGAGGCCATGTCCATATGGTGGAGGTCAGGGAGTCAGTGAGAGAATAATGAACAGGTTTTGGAATTGTGGTTCCTGGCTGAAAATGGTTCACTCAATGTTTATTTAGAGTTGGTATCTTCCTAAAGAAACTTGATATCATGCATTATGCTTACTGAAAAATATGTCAATGGTACCACAATTTGACAGAGACTTTAATGTATTAAACATGTGTTAAACTTGAAGAATATTGGCATGCCCTCTTTCCTTTTTACCACATCCTTAAGTAACCTGTTTACATACAGAGTTCAACCTTGTTTCTTTTATTTTGAAGGACTGTGGTATTTTCCTTAAACTCATAATTTTCTTTTCCTCTATTGATATTTTGTGTGGTAACTATGTTTACATACCATGGAATGTGGAAAGATCTGTAGGTTAATCAGCAAAGGGTTTTCTGAGATTTTCCTTGTTATTAAGGTTTTTTTTAAATTTAATGACAAATTTGTCTTTCAAATTGTTCAAGTTTGCTTGCAGTTTTAAAATATCTTCCCAAGACTAAATCAGTTTTCTACATTCTCGATTTTGTAATTCTGTATTTTAAAACAATAATAAAGCAAGTTTAATTAAGAATGGGATAAATTGATGCTAGCTGAGGAGGTGAGTCTGTGCTGTGGGAAGGAGAAATTTATGATCTGCCATATGGTGAACATTCTAGTCAGTGCTGGTGATGGGAGACACTTGTTGGGTATGATTCACAATTAATTGTACTCAGTAGTTCAATAATAATTTACATAGAAACAGAAATAAAATAACTAAATAAAAGTACATATAAATAAAAATCTTGTTTATCTGTTCTTTTATCTATCAACAACTAACCAAAAGCCAGGCTTCATTTTGAGAAATCGTGCTGTTGTTCATTTGTTTTAAATTTGTCTCTTCATCTCCGTTTTAGCTTTGCTCCTTTATCCTTAACTTTTAATACATACATTTCACTCTTCCTGAGCCTCTCCCTTTTGAATCACTCTGAATATTCCCCCACTACCCACTCTCTTCCTTCATCTCACAGGCCAGAGAGCTCTCTCTGCCTGAAATTTCCTCCCTCTAGAATGGCAGGCAGCCCAAAGATTGCAGTCAGAGCTTATGTCAGAGTGAGATAACAAGGAGGTGGAAGTATGCAGCTGTTTTCTGCCATCATCAACAGAAAATACAAACAAGTACAATTACCTGCTTAATGATAATTCTCCTCGTATTCCTTTACTGAACGTGTCCTATGAGAAGGTAGGGAGTAGCTGAAAAGGGAGAGGGTTCTTGCTGATTTTCCTAAAGGGTGATAGACAACCAACAGACATCCTTTACTCTGTCTATAATCTGCCGTGAGGGCAAGAGCACATTCAGCAGTTTTTGCAAAATTACCAGCACAGCAAGAAAGGCAGGCAAACAGATTGCTCAGACGGACGGACTTTTAATAACTGGATCTATCAAATCCCAGATTCATTGCTTGCTGGGAGACTTCAAAGTGGGGCTCTTTTTAAATAGGGGATTTCTCCAAATCAGAGAAAGTTCTCTGCAATGTGGAGCAGTATGAGCCCCACTTTGGAAAACTCAGAAGGGCTGTCTTTGATGTCATCTCTAGGACTTCACTCCTCAATTTCTCTAAAGACTTGTGTAGCTACCCTTTTCTTTGTCTTATCTATGAAGGGACCAACTGTGTATATTAACTGACCAGTTCTCTACACTTCCCATGCTTGTTCTGTGCCCAGAAGACTGGCTGTTATTTCTCATGTAGATAATGTGGCTTATGGTGGGTTTAGGCAATAGGTGGCATTGATAAGGAAATGTGATCCAGTAATACCTATCTGTCAGGTCTCTTCCTTTTAGATTATTGTGGTTCAACTGCCTAACACTATGGAAACCACTGGGACTATTAAGTGGACTGTTAACTTTGTTAATTATAATTTAAGAATCCAGATTCCTAAAACTGTTTATTCAAGTTAATCACAGGATGCCTTGAGACTAAGGATATCAGTAGCATCATGTTTCTGCGAGGAGTATAGTACTTCTCAGTTTCTCTGAACCATATTATTAAAAGTCATTACATTAAGTTCTTAACCTATTTTTGGTTTGGTACTTTGTATTTGGCCAATGAAACGTAAAGGCACGTACTACTTGCCACTGAAGGCACAGATACAATGTATAAATAAATTTAAGTTTACATATCCATATAGAGACTTGAGGTGGTTATGTGTTTTACTCAAGGTCACAAGAAATCTGTTAGTTGAAGGAAAAGTTCATCTTCTGCATCTGTGTTTCTGACATAAAGTTCCAAGTGTATTCCATGGATCATAGCCCCCCATGGGTTAATATGTTTCTAAAGATAGAAATATATATATATTTAGTACAAGTATCTCAGGGAGTCACAAAACACATTATTACTTTATAGGCTTTGAGAAATCCTGTAGTAGGGAAACTGGTTAAATGCAATTTTATTTAAACTAGAATTTGCCACACATATACTGCAGAGCTTTTTCTCTTTCTTTCTCCTAACACCCAATTGCATCTCATAGATGTAATGGTCTGTGAAATCCTGATTGGATTTCTCTGCTCCCCTAAGCATACTTGAAAAACAGCCCCATTCTAATACTTGAAATTTTGTGTTCCTTCTTTCAACCCTCTGGAACGTGGTGGGTAGAATGTCTCAGCCCACACTCAGTAATGGGATGTGATGGGATGGGGATTCTGATGAAATTTTGCTGGTGTTGGTTCCAATACTGAGTGTCCATATTGGTGAACACATATAGTTGAAACAACATTGATGAAAAGGGGTCTGTTTTAGGTACGTCTAAGGCATGCCTAAACAAAAACAATTTCTTTTGAAAGCAGAAGCCACCTTCTTCTCCCATTTTGTGCATAGATGTCTTTCTGCACACGAGTGTGTGCACACGCTCTCATATACACAATGCACACTGCTCTTTTATAATACTTTCTATTTCCTGTTTCCTTTTTGGGCCACTTAGTCTTACTAATACAGCTTCTGCTATTAAGACAAGGGGAACGCAATGGAAAGTAAGTATTGAAAACATATATATGCCAACTTGTTCATATCTTGATATTCTGTTTATTCTTCAACCTTCTACATAAGGAAACTGAGGCTTATCACAGGTTTTTTGTTTGTTTGTTTGTTTGTTTGTTTTTAGTAGCTCAATGCTATAAGGCTAACGTGTTTCTAACACCTGGCTGCCTTACCTATATTCACTCATTTTATTCTGATGTTATTTAGTAATCCCTGTTGGCTATGCAATTGCTACAGATACTGATGGTAAAAAGGTTATGTAAAAATGATCAATTTGTAGCAATTAAAATATGTCCATAAAACAAGGAGTCTAAACATCAGACAGTAGCTAATGTAGAGATGGCATATAAATAAAGGTAAATTTCATAGCAGGTCATTTAAAAATATCTATGTGTATAAAGTGTTGTGTGGGTGTGTATATGTATATATAGCGCATTGTCGTCTGTGAATGAGGACATGTACTATAGCTTGTGTGTAGAGGTGAGAGGAAAACCTCAACTGTCTTCACGTTTTCCCTTGGAGTCAGGAGCTAATGTTTCCTGCTGTGTATGTCAGGCCAGCTGGCCTCCAAGTTTCTGAGAACTCTTCTGTCTCCAGCTCTCATCTCCTTGTAGTAGTGTTTAGATTAGTTGTGTGATACCCAGCTGTGTCTCCAAGGCTTCTGGGAATTTAAAGCCAGTTCCTGATCCATGTATTGCAAGTGGTTTTCACACTGAGCTATCTCCACAGTCCCAACAGCATTTTTTTTTTAATAAAAGAGTATTGACTGGATATGTTAAGGTGTGAGTCCTAGGCAATGGGGAAGAGTAGAAGCAAATGCAACCAGCAAGGCTTGACAAATGTGTTCAGGAAACGATCATTCCTTTAAGGGTTTTTTTTTCATTTTTTTTTTTTTTTGTTTTTGTGTGTGTGTGTGTGTGTGTGTGTGTGTGTTGTTGTTGTTGGAGCTTATTTAGGCTTTACCCAGCAGGTCTGCATAAAGAGGATGATTGAACCACGGGCCTGAGTACTGGGTGTCTGAGATGGTCTGCATGTGGCTGTGCTGGGGGGAGGTCTTTTGCTCCACCCCTTTGCATTCCTTTAAAAACCCTAGGGCAGAGATAGTCAGATCTAGATGGATTAGGATCCAGGCCCTCTCAAGGCTATCCTATATTTTCTATCTTTTTCTCTACTCTCTATCCTTCTAACTAATATTTTTTGCTGCTTCTACTCAAGAGTACCCTGAGGAAAATGTGGGGGTGAGGGATGGCCCCCACATTTTTTGAAAATAGAAAACAAAAAATCAAGAGGCAAGGAAGAAAACGAAGCTGTTATTGTAGACATTGTTCTAGTAACACAGAGGCACAAATACCATTTCAAAGCTAGCAACTAATGTATAAAGTACACTAAGGCAACCCAGCAAAGCAGGCTGCATGACAGCTATAGTGATCTATGGTGTGATAAAGAGGACAGAGAATTCAAAGATGGCCTGATAGTAAAAGTAGAACAATAGAGGTGGTAGATATGTACTTCTCTCATTAGCTTGGTCCCTTTGGTTGAAAGACCAAACATAGGAGCCTGAATTACATAAGCATTTGTCTTAAAACAATGAAAGCCCACTGGCTTATTTCGGAGAATTCAGCATGAACTTCAAACAAAAGGCCTGTCTCAGTTAATATTTTCTCATTGCTCTATGCATCAACCTATAGAATTTTTGGTGTATGAAAAATGTCAGCAACACCCATATAACTGTCCACGTCTCTCCCTGAAACTGTGTTGTTGGACAACTGAGTTTACAGGGAATAATACTAGTTTACTTTAACACCCCTAATAGGAAGTTTATTTCCTCTACTCAAGTTCCCCACAGGGGGTGTACATTTGCTGGTTTAGCACTATTCCTGCCTATAGGTTGTGCAAGTCTCCCAGGACTTCTTATCTAGAAAATTATCCCAAATTCTTCTCTGTATGCTAATTGATAATATACTTTTTAAAAGTAATGTTTCCATTTTGTGCTATTTGAATTAGAATCAGTGTAAGTTAAAATAAGGAATGGATACTGCTAAATATTTGCAGTTGATACAATACTAAAAAATGTGATATTCTCCAAAGTTCCTGAGAGAACTAAACCTTTGACCTCGAGATTCTATTACAAACCAAACAGAGTGCTTTATGAAACTAACTAATTCATGAACTTTTAAAAATGGAATTTAGGGGAACAAAACAAATGTTTTGTAAAATATACTGTGTTTGTTCCTGTAATTACTCAGTTCAGATGCATCCATTCATTCAACATTTAATTAGATTTCTTGTTTATAACACATTGAACTGGGCACTATTGAAAGACAATCTGGCAGTACTGTTGTAACAGTATCATTAGAATGTAAGTTCTCTAAATGTAGGCACCATGAGGAGTTAAGTGGCTACATCCTGCAACACACTGGAAGTTAGAAACTGAGATGGATTTGGTGATCCATCTCTCATTTATCATTCAGTAGAGACAGTATAAACATTTATTTTTAATCCCATCTGATGCAGCAATATAGAAGAAAATATCGCTGA
The DNA here is from genome assembly GCA_902168415.1 of Peromyscus melanophrys. NCBI lineage: Eukaryota > Metazoa > Chordata > Mammalia > Rodentia > Cricetidae > Peromyscus > Peromyscus melanophrys. The sequence goes on from CABHPR010145429.1 coordinate 70,516, forward strand.
TGTCTCATATAGTGGGTTTTGATTAATGTTCTAGAAAATATTATATTATGCCAAATATAATGCTCTGAAAAAAATATTTGGGAGAATTCAAATTCTACTTCTTTATGTAAGGTGGTCTCTATTGTGAGTCTATTTTGCCTATCCATTGCAGGTATTAGAGTTGAAGTAAGTGAGTCTAAAAGTAATGGACCAAACCTCATTTTCCAAGTCTCTGTATGATAATTTGCAATGCCAGTTTCACAGAAGCAAAGAGTGCTTGAGAGATTAAAGATGTCCATAAATATACCAAAATTTCCCTACATCATGAGAGCAGGATTATCAGGTGCTTATATTTACACACAAATCCTTGAAATCATAGAAGTTCTGCCTACAGTTACATCAGGACCAAATAAATATCTCAATATTACCTGTTCAAACTACATTCTTCTTGAAGGGCCTTGACTATGAGGCTTAGAAGTTTGAACTTCATCCTGCAGGCAAAGGTGAGCTTTCAGTATGGCAGCAAAAATGAAGGAGTGGCATGGAGCAGTTACTGTGTAATGCCTGAGCAGTAGTAGATTTCTCTTTATTAAAATGGTGGCAATGTGTATCTATACATGGGATTTAATCACATTAGAAGCACATGCAGAAACACAGACATACATGCATGCATACACACACACACACACACACACACACACACACAAACACGTGCGTGCACACAAGCACAGACACACAGACACACACACAGAGATCAGACATAAATAAGAACTGAATATGTACAGGTGTCCTGGCATTAATATGACAATGTTGGTGTTCTGGTTGTCACATAGCACTAGAGTTTCACAGCATGTCACCATTGTCAGCAAGAAGTTAGAACAATCGTTGAGATCTTTGTACTATAGTCACTCCTTGAACATTTATTTCATAAAAAAATATTTTTGAGAAAGTTTAGATGGGGATATATCAGAGAAAGGGGCCATAGAAGAGATGGGAGGAAGAGATAGAGAGAGAGCAGATTCCTTTTTCTTCTTTGCTTGTAGAAGTTCTGAGATTTGGCAGCAGGGTGAGTTGACATAAAGAAAGGGCAGAGGCAAAGTCTTTCTGTGGAAACTCATTCCTCTTTCTCTTCCATTATTACTTTAGCAAACATCCATTTTCTAACTCAAAACTTTGGACTTTGAGAAAAGATTAGAAAGTATATCACAGATACATAAAATATTTTTTAAAAATAAGTATTTTTATCATGTGTTCAAGTTTAGCACATCCACTGTGGGAGAACAGCCTAAAGTCAGGAGAAATGTGTAAATGCTAGATAGGGATAGGCTGTCTTTAGAAAACAGAGTAAGAGTTCTTCTGACATTAAAGCGTTAGTGAGTCTTCACTAAGCTTTAATAGCATGTCAACATTAGTTAAAATTTCCAGATCCAGAACAAAATATAACCCAAGGCAGAGCGTGCAGCACAGAAGTACAACATATTTAAGCAAAGGAGTTTCTAACACCTACATTTTTTTAACCTATTTCTGGGGTTGCAATAATTATTTAAGAGAATTTCTGATTAGTTCTTTAATTATCTTTATATATGTAATAATAAACTGGTTCTTTATTAACTCTATTTTACTCAGAGGAAATTGAGACATGGGGTGATTAAATGAGTGCCACTTACATCAGCCCTTAAGAAGATCAAATGAAAACTGAAGCAACTCTGACCTCTGGAAGAAATGCCACCTTGACCACTGTCTTAGTTAGGTTTCTGTCACTGTGGTAAACACCATGGCCCAAAGCAACTCAGGTAGTAAGTGTCTTATTTCATCATACAACTTACAGTCCATAACGAAAAGAAGTCAGGGCAGGAACTCAAGGCAGAAACATAGACACAGAACTGAAAGAGAGAATGGACAGAGATGCTGCTTTCCTGCTTATTCTTCACAGCTGCTTCCTTATACACACCAGGACTATCTGCAGAGGGCTAGAGCTGTCTACAGTGGGCTCAATCACTAATTAAGAATATACCCCCAAAGATTTGCATATAGTACAATCTGATGAAATTTTTTCTCAGCTGAGATTCACAGTTCCCAGATGACAACCCCTACAGTTACATTGATTAAAAAAACATAACAAAACAAACAACAAAAAAAAAACTCCACAAAAAATAAAACAGCAGAGTCGTGAGTCTTTGTGACTACACTCAATGGTTGCTATCAGAACAAATATCCTATACTGAATTATACATGAGAAAAAGACAAAGCTATGTGTTCTCAGGAAAAAAAGCAAATACATTTTTCTCAATTTTACAAATGGAATTGTAACCATTTGCATGAGGCTTTCATTAGATCACAATCTAAGAATGTTAAAGTGACAGAAGTTTAACTATCAATAATTGCTAAACGAGGCTTGTTGAAATCTGTAGTGTAGCACAAATCTTAACAGGTCTTATTAATAAAATCAAACCTGGAGCCAGGTAATGGGGTGAATGCTGGAAGATCAGAGAAACAGAACAAGCCACAGCTTCCTCACCTTGCCAGTTCCTCAGCTGATCCTATTTCCTCAGACTGGATGCCTCTCAGCTGAACTGTGCTGCTCAAAAACCTAAAAGCTTAATCAGGCTCTAAGTTCCTGGTCCTCACGCTTTATATACCTTTCTGCTTTCTGCCATCACTTCCTGGGATTAAAGGCTCACTTTCTGGGATTAAAGGCATGAGTCACCATGCCTGGCTATTTCCAGTGTGGCTTTAAACTCACAGAGATCCGGATGGATCTCTGCCTCCCAAGTGATAGGATTAAAGGTGTGTGTGCCACATTTTCTGGCCTCTATATCTAGTGGCTGTTCTGTTTTCTGACCCCAGATATGTTTATTAGAGTATACAATATTTGGGGGAACACAATATTACCACACTGCAGATTTTACTATAGATATCAAACATATCCCTTTCCAAAAGATTCTCATTCCTCAGACATACAACACAGTGTTAATTTTCCCATATTTTGACAAACAGTAGGGAATATAATTCCTGAAGAGTTGCTACCTAGTTCACTGTTTGGCTGAAGTTACAGTGTCAGGGGAAATGTTGTTCTCTTAATTGGGACTAACGGGTTCAAAACAAAACAACAACAACAACAAAAAACTATATTAAGTTCTGGATGGATTTGAAACTGGTTTTCAGTATTCATCAGTTTAACTCCATCAGTTAAAGACTTAAAAGTCATGAAGAAAATGAAGTCATAAAGAAAATGAAGCTAATTTGCAAGTTTTATAGACTTCTTGGATAGATCATGAGCAACCGGAACTCTGGGATGACCACTACCTTTAAGGAGGTTTGTGTTTTCCTGTGCATTAAGGTGTCCTATCAGGTATTCCTATTCCATCTCTTTTTCTATTGATGTAAAAATGTCTATATGCACTTCCTGTAGTAGGAGTTGGACCTCTGTCCCTGTTCACAGGCATGGAAATAAATGAAGTATTGACTGTAAGAGTGATCACCCCAACTTCCTCTGCTCTTTGTTGTATAGCAGATTCAAAGAGATCGACCACCAGGCAAGCAAAACAGGCTACATTGCTGAGATATAGAAACATACTGCTATGGATAAAATCCACAAAGAAATGAAAATGTGCTTTCTGTTGCTGGGGATACAGAGACACTAAAGAAAACAACATTAAATCTGTGCTTTTATGCTCCTTTGTTTCCCATCCTAGGGCTTCAAAACCACAGATTATTGTCCTAAATGTAAAGGAAAAAGAAAAAGATAAAGACTTAAAGAAACTCACAAGAGAGCACTGAGAGTAGGCAAAGAATTTTAAACAACCAAAGAAATATCAGAGGAAAAATATAGATGGAATTATGATTAAGATCAAGTGTTTTATTCACCAAAAGATTTTTTTTAAAGTGGTGTGTGTGTGTGTGTGTGTGTGTGTGTGTGTGTTGCACATGTATGTAACCTTCATGTAGTCAAAAAGAGGGCTTTAGATGCATTAGACGCTCTGAAAGTGATGTTACAGGAGCCAAGAGCCACTGACACGTGTACTGGGAAATGAGTTCAGATTTTTGGAAGAGCAGAAAGTACTCAAATGCTGAGCCACCCCTCCAGTTCCAAAAGACAGTGTATAAAGTGTTCACACTACATTCCAATGTGGAAGAAAAAATATTACTTAGCATTAAATATAAAATATATATATGTGTGTGTGTGTGTGTGTGTGTGTGTGTGTATGTGTGTGTATAGACATCTTCAACTGCTTAAAAAGAATAGAAAGAGATCAGTCAATTTGTAAATAATGACTTTTTTGATATTTGTCAAAGTAAAATATCAAGAAATAAACAGGAAATAAGAAACAGGAAAAATTGATATATTTTATTCTTAGTAAGAAATATAAAGTGACTGATGAACAAAAGAAAACCAATATCCATGCTGATAATATGGTGGTACAGTTAAAATACTCATGCACTGTTAGTGGGATAATTAAATAGCTCAGACACTTTAGGTTAGTGATGGTGTCTACTAAAGCCAAATATGTGAGTCACTGAGTGTACGATTCACATATAACCCAGCAATTAGATACATATGTGTTTATGAAAACGTATCTACCTATCTATCTGTTGGGAGCTATACAGCATATATCAGCTTATGGCTACCTGTCCAATGGGTTTTCTGGTAGCACGGCAACTGTGGAAATGAACTCTCACTTGGCAAAGACAAGTAGTAGTCCATGGGACAGTGTAGGAATCTGCAAAATTCGTGCAGCTTGCAGGCTCTTTTCTCTCTTATTATATTTGTGATTCTTTAGGTAGGTTTTAGTTTTAATGTGTCAATCACACTTGTAGTAGCTGCAATTTTTTCCCTGGAATTTCTGTTCTTTGCTGCTGGATGTCTTTCTGTATGCTGTGAATATGTGTTGCTCTAATTGGTTGATAAATAAAACTTCATTAGCCTACTGCAAGGCAGCTTAGAGGCAGGCAGAAATCCAAACAGATAGACAGGAAGAGAAAGGAGAGGCAGAGAGACGCCAGCCTATGGCCCAAGGAACAACATGCCCGCAGAGCAGTAAGCCACCAAACGTGGCAAAACACAGATTAATAGAAATGTTATAATTTAAGTTATAAGAGCTAGCTAGCAAGAAGTCTGCCATATGCCATGCAATTGGTAATTAATATAAGCCTCTGAGTAATTATTTTATAAGTGGCTATGAGACTGCGGGCTAGGCAGTACCGGGAAAAACTTTTGACTACAGTTCTTTTTTTTTTTTTTTTTTTTTTTTTTTTCCCCAAATATGTTCCCTTAAGATTCAACAGGGGTCTAGTGCTTCTGAAATCTGAAATCTCTTATCTGGAATAATTAAGTACAACAACTAATCCTGGGAACTTCTCTGACTCAGTAGACAGTTAGGTACACATGAGAAAACAATACTTGGAACATTAGCTATGTCTCACAGTTCTGGAAGGGAGAGTAAGGCATGTATACACAGAATAAGGAAAAAGCCTCAGGAATACACATAGTTGTAGATGAATTTCTAAATGGTCTTTTTAAATAAGAAACACAGAGCCAAATATAGGGGTGAAAGCCTTAGAGATCAATGAAATAGTGATAGCCACCAACCTTACCTCTCCAAGCCCTGCAGCTACCAAAAGTGAGCTACTTCCAGTCTTACCCATGTCTTTATTGCCTTGCTATTCTGCTCTCTCATTGACTCTTAGCCCAGCTACCTCACTTCCTTGTCACTGCCTGTCTGTACAGACCTCCAATTCTCTATGGTTGGTACTGGGTTTAAAGGCATGTGTCACCATGCTTAGCTGTTCCCTAGTGTGTCCTTGGAAACACAGAGATTCTGCCTGCCACATGATCTCAGATTAAGGATGTGTGCTACCACTGCCTGACTTCTATGTTTACTTAAAAATGACTGACCTTTTCCCCCTTGATCTCCAAACATGCTTTATTTATTAACATATCAATAAAATATCACCACATTTCAGCACTAATGAAATATCACCACACATAGTATCAGTTGTTGAGAGTAAGTTCCCTTATACCAAGCATATAGAATCAATGATAGAATCTAGTACATTCCAATGGGAAAAATGCAATGTAAAACATGGGATGGAAAGATCTATGTTTTACCACACCCAGGAGCTTTTATTGGTGGAAGAAGTATGGTATAGTGGGATGGGAAAAGAGTGCCTTATCAAAATCTGTGTTTTACAGAGAGGTTGAGACATGGGACCCTCCTTTAGAAAAGGGAACTTTACAAAAGCATATCTTGCAGATAGGAAAGAATTATTTGCATTTAAATACTGTTGTCCTTGAAGCACTATAGCCATGTCTACTACTTTTTAACTTTGTAACCACAAGTAGTTGCCAGCTGACATAAGTGCTGCAAGAGCAGGATGTGTCTGGCTCAATATTTAGTCAAGCCTACAAAAATGCTGAACTCTACGTCTAGAATAAGGTTATGCAGAGGGTGGGAAATTGTATTTGGGGAAGCATAAAGGGGAGCAATGGGGGATTTCATAATCACCACGATGTATTCCTTAAAATATAATGTAGTTCTTAAAAGTCAAAAATAAGAGCCAATAATAAAGCTGTTCCTGTAACTCTGGTAAGAAAAAATCTGTTTAAGTAAAAATGACTCAAACTATTTGAGGCCACTTGAGTGCTGTCAACTTGGTGGTCAAATTTTTCCTTGCGCCAACACTCCTTCCCCATATCAGGATGTGAACCAGACCTGAGGCTGGACCCCAGCAACTATCCTAGCATACTTTCCCAGTTGTTATTAGTCATAGCCCTAAATAGAATACTACCCATATTCCCATCATCAAAGTTAATAAATAAATTAATAGAAACACACATACTGAAATAATGAGAATAAAAGATCAATCATTTTGAATAAAAGATAATGACTTCTATGTCGAACACAGAACAACTGAATTAAAATGGAAACAAATGATCTCACAGTTGCAGTTGATGTCTTAGTTTATACAAGGAGTTATAAAACAAAAAGCAAACAACAATAAGAAAACCAAGCACATGTGTCTGTTGTTAGGATTCAGGACCCTATTTGCTCTGTAGAGTAAGGGTGGCAGCAAGAACACAGAAGACAGGTTGAAAGGTTAGATGGATTTTTTTCTGCTCCTTAGCTCTCAGAGGAGGTTGCCTGGATTTTTAAATCATTTGATAATTCATGGAATATTATACTTATAATGCTTGATTATCTGAGTACATATATTCTAAATTAAATGTTTTCTTTGAACATTTTTGAGGTTTTTTTTCCCTCAATAAGTTTTCCATCTATCCATCCATCCATCCATCCATCCATCCATCCATCCATCCACGGAATAGCTCTTCAGAGAGCCTCTTCTTTATATTACTAGGCAAATGGGTGATTGCTGTAATATATCTTTGATGTACTTGTTTACAAGACCCTTTCTCTAGTCCACATTTTAAGTTATCTTCTTTGACTGTTGAAAGTTTCAAAACTTGCCTCTTCATTGTATACCTCACACCCTTCAAATGCATTTTCTATGATATCGATAAAATGATGTTTCTATTATTTAGTCTTCCCTATGTCTCCTGGCAAACAAGATTGAATGTTATTTCCTTTATAATAAAAATTATAAAGCAAATGATGACCTAGCTGTAATTCATGTAATTATTATTAGGTGCCAGAAACATATTTGTTTTTTAACATTTACATTTACAAGCTGTCCCTTGGTTCTGTCTGCTTGTGTTCTGATAATTCTATGGCCAACAATATTCATCTTGTCTCTTTTTCTGAAACTCTTCCCATTGCTAGAGTCACCTTTAGAACAATATCTCACAAAAACCTCTTGAAAGCCCAAGTTGCCCTTTTTGACAATAGTTTGCAGGTTGCAATCCAACATTGAAGTATATTGGGCCTTGATCTTCTGTCAAAAACCTTCTTCTCTACACACCTTCTTAATTACTACTGGATATTTTTATCCACTCCTTTCAAATTCACTTTATTTTAATATTTTGCATTTTCTCATGCCTTTAAAATTCCAGTTTCTTATTTTGGACCACTTTATTTCTACTTCAGTGTCTATGTTTTGATTCTTTTAAGACCCACTGAAATATGATTGTTATATGGTTTAGACATAAAATGTCTCACAAGTATGATTTATAGGTTCTGTCCCCAGTTAGTGTTGGTATTGAAAAGTGAGAAGAACATAGGGCTTTGACATACTCAATGGACTAATCCACTCATAGAATCCAACTTTGATGCATATTGGGCATTGGTAAAAAGACAAGGTAGAGCCTATTTGAAGAAAAAAGGTCACTGGAGAAGTAAATCTTTGAAAGGCTACACAGTGTTAGTTCCCATATCTGGTGTCAAATTCCCATATCTAGTGTATTCAGTTTAATTGACCACTGTATCCCAAAAGGTATACACTGAGCATGAACAGGTTGGTGTTAGTGATAATTTCTAAGTTTCCTTCCCGTTATATGGAGAAGGGGAATCATAGTATTTGTTTTGTTCAGGGTTAAAACAAAACAAAACAACAACAAAAAACCAGACAGGGTTTGGATAAGGCATTGGAAACCAATCATACTTTATTTGTCTGATTAAAGAATTATTCTGATGAGGAAGAATAATGTTCTACTTACAGAAGCCTAAAGCAGGCTGGGTGACTACAGGCACGATTTCAAACAGAATTCCCTGATCCCTCATATCCAGGGTCACTTCTTCCTTGGAGTGGATGAGACCTCACTTAATGGTCTGCATTGCAAGCTACTCATTCCTGGTTGAGCTATAAACACAAGCCCTCCTATTAATTTCAAATGATGCATTTCTATCTCTGGCTATGAATAAAACAGATCAATGCCACCCGCATGTTTTATTGGGCCTCCAGTGAAATGAATCTGTAGGGAGACAGCCAGCAGGATGGAGTTGACATGCAGATGAGATTTGTAAGTGAGGACATATTGATTATTTCCATCGCAGCTCAGGCAGTAATTCCACCCAATGCCGCTTCCCCCGTTTGAGCTCATTATTTATGCCATAAAAACACTATCTCAATGATAATAACAGGCTTCATTTACAAGCCAGAACATAAAGCATCAGCGCTTAAGATTTCAGGAGTAAGAGAAGAGGGAGAGAGAAATTTAACAAGTCCTAGAGAGATTGAAACTGCCAAGACTTATCTTACAGCTTTTATTCCTCCAACAGGCAAGAATGAGAACTGGTGCTAGACTGCCAGGTTCTTTATTCATAACTCCCGACTTGTGCAAGTGTTGGATTGATGGATCCCTCAGAACTTTCTCCAGGTTGAATACATTTTATGAGCCTATGAATTTAATATGTATATACTTGATGCAGGGTTTTAATGTGCATCCAGGACTAACCTGGAACCTCCTAGTTAGACTTGAGTGCCCTGTAACTCATAACCCTTCTTTTTCCAGCTCCTCGGTGCTAGATTTCCTGTGCACCTCTGTTCCCATCTTCAAACCTCTGAATTTTAATATCCACATCACCATCTCTGTTCAAAATGATCTGATCTGCTTGGGATGTGCTGTTTTGTTCTGAAAATTGACTACTCTCATTTATCTACCCATATGTCTACTCAAGTAGAATTAGGTCATGAACTAAGTAATTCTTCAAGGTAAAGTTTAAATGATATATTCAGTGTCTATCATAATCTATACATATGATTTTCTTATAAAAACTTTAAAAGAGTCCTCTTTGTTTATTTCATTATATTTTACTTATTTATCTATGTATTTATTTGTGTCTGGGTTGGGAAGGGAACCTACTATGATGTGGCTTGGAAGTCAGAGTCCAACTTGAAGAATCGGTTCTCTCCATTCACCATGCAGATTCCAGAAATCAAACTCAGGCCATTAGGTTTGGAAGCAAGCACCTTTACCTGCTGAGCCATCTCAATGGCCCTAAAATCCCCTTTGTAGGTCAATAGAGGTAATTCCATTCAAGTCAACAATTAATAAGCCTAGAAATCCTTTTTTTTTTTTTTTTTTTTTTTTTGCTAATTTTGGTAGTGAGGATGATGTCTTAGTTGATAAGACATGTGTCCTGCCATGAGAGGATTTAAGCCTTAGGCAGGATATCAAAAATACAATACAATCAATAAATGTAATACAAAAAAATCACAATATAGTATGATAGTATAAACACATATAATAGGACACTCTGGGGAGGTAAGAAATAATGGAAACAGTGAAACATGATTTCATTGGGTAGAAACCTCCTCAGCTAGATGTGAAAATTACTAAGATTCTTCTGCTCTGTATTTTTACATTAAATTGTTTAATTTGTCCTAGTACCAAAGCAATATTTATTGGGTACATTTAAGACAATAAAGTTGTATTAAGAATTAAAAATCTCATCCATTTCTCCGTCATTGGGCGATCCCCGTGTCTTTCTTGGGGTCCTGTTTTCCAAGTAGTCTCCCTGGTGTTGTGAGTGGCCGTCCAGTCATCCTTGTTCCACAACTAGTATCCTCCTATGAGTGGGATCTACATGAACAGTCTGGATGCCCCAGGTGGAGCTCCGGGAGTCCAATTGACGAGAAGGAGGAGGGTTTATGTGAGCAAGAGTTGTTGGGACCAGAGATGGATGGAATACAGGGACAAGTGGCCAAACGAATGGAAACACATGAACTGTGAACCAATGGCTGAGGGGCCCCCAACTGGATCAGGCCCTCGGAATGGGTGAGACAGTTGATTGGCTTGATCTGTTTGGGAGGCATCCAGGCAGTTGGACCGGGTCCTGTGCTCAGTGCATGAATTGGCTGTTTGAAACCTGGGGCTTAGTAGAGACCCTTGACCCAGCCTGGGAGGAGGGGACTAGACCTGCCTGGGCTGAGTCCACCAGGTTGATCTCAATCCTCGGGGGAGTCTTTGCCCTGGAGGAGATGGAAATGGGGGGTGGGCC
>CABHPR010145430.1:9736-34880 GCA_902168415.1 Peromyscus melanophrys
AACCTAGTAGACTCAGTCCAGGCAGGTCTAGTCCCCTCCTCCCAGGCTGAGCCAAGGATGACTGGACGTCTTTTTTAAGAAAATGGTTTATTTATTTTCATTTTATATGCATTGATGTTTTGTCTGCATGTATGTCTGTGTAAGAGTGTCAGATCCCCTGGGACTGGAGTTACAAACAGTTGTGAACTGCCATGTATTGAATGCTATGTATTGAACCCAGGTCCTCTGGAAGAACAGCCAGTGCTATTAACCACTGAGCCATCTCTCCAACTCCTCCTTATCTTAATGTAGTATTTAAAAAAATAATGGGGAGAGCTTGATCCACTAGTTTGTTTTACATTCAGTGTTCAGTCTGTGGAACAATGATTATTTATTTATTATTTTTGTTTGAAGTATATACATTTTATTTCATTTTTGGTATATATAAATATTATTGAAAATAAGTTTTTTCATACAATATATTCTGATCAGTTTCTCCTCCTCCATCTTTAAGACCCTGCCCACCTACTCACTCTATGCCATTACTATCTCTCGCTCTTTAGAAAACAAAAAAACCAGAATAAAATAAAATAAAATAAAAATAAAAAGAACAAGAAACATAAACATCATGCACACACATGCCCACAAACACATTCCAATAAAAACACAAAATTGTAAACCATAATATACAAAAAAGACCAGTAAGACCAAAACATGCCCAAACAAAGCAAGATTTATTAAATAGAACAGATGACTTCCAATTATGGTTCTGCCTGCCAAGCCTTAGTTTGCTCATGTGAAGAATGATCAAATTAAGAGCAAAGAGGACATCTATTCCATATGGCATGGATTCTTAAGGCATGGATTCTGATCGCTTGATTCTAGGCCTAGTGTTGAACCTCAGCATAAGGAAAGACTTAGCCTGGGTATGCTCCAGCTTTCTCAACTACAAAGGAAAGTATTAACAATAGTGGCTGCTTCAGAGTCTCAGTGAAGTCTAATGTGTTAGCATGTGTAAAACATATCTTAGATGAGTATTTCACATGCAGTAAGTACTATTTGTGTGCTGTTTTTGTCTGTTGCTACTGATTTTGTGAGCTTTTTTATGAATTAATGTTAATTCCATGAATAATAACTGTAATATCCTGTCTCATTTCAAGATAAACATGTATCAAATAGTTAAAGAAGCAATTGTTCTTGTCATTAAATAAATTTTATTAGCATGGATAATATTCTTCAATTTTAATAACTAAAGTCCGCTATTTGTTGTTTTTCTAAAGAGTTGCTGACCAAAAAGGATCCCATAATTAGTGATATGTGATCAAGTTTATGGCTATTATATCATCTCAATGACTATTATATGCTTGTACATGCAGCTTAAAAATAAAATTTAAAATGACTTTTCTCCATGGATGTGATGAGAACTTATAATAAAATATCCAAATAAAACTGCTTAAATCCCTAATTTTATTGCAACTTTTTTAGTCATTTTAGAAGTAGTCTAATTTATGCTATTATTAGAGCATTGTTAGATAATTTAAACCACTGTTAATAAATTGAGAGCAGGGACTATGGGTCTAGTTCAGTAGTAGAATATATGTTTAGCATTTGCCAGACTCTGGGTTCATTCTTCACATTTCTCTCCCCAAACAAGGGCAATACATTTATACTTCTTTTTCAAAATGATGAGAACTGCTTGGCAATTTTTAATTTAAATTTATTCATCTGCACAATGACTAATGTTTATCCAAATACTTAGTTCCAGGAATAAAAAATATCGCAAAAATATAAGCTCAAGATTTAAGTATTTTGAATGGGACAAATGCACAAAAGAATATAAAATTATGTAAAACAGGCACAGAAATGGTGGAAGAAAGCCCAAGGATATTACAAATGGAGAAGATTCCATATGTTTGAAGATGAGAGGGAAAAAAATAAAGCACCATTGAGATGGCACTTGAAGGATTGCCAGGGTTCTAAAGGATGGGGATGGATTATGAATGATGCTATGCCAGTGAGCAAGAACAGTTTTGGGTATAACAATTGCCCTGTGTGTGAATATTAGGTGGATATAGTTGGAAACATATCAAGACTCTTTTTATTGTATAATATTTTTCAGTGGTCTCCCCGCATAGTTTTTTTCTCTTTGCTTTTCAACCTTTAAAAGACTCTTGTGTAGCTTGATCTGTTTGAGGGGCCCCTGGCAGTGGGATCAGGATCTATTCCTGGTGCATGAGCAGGCTTTCTGGAGCCCATTATCTATGGTCTGATGCGTTGCATGGCCTTGATGCAGGGGGGTGGGACTTGCCTCAACTGAATGTGCCAGGCTTTGCTGACTCCCCATGGGGGCCCTTACATTTTGGAGGAGGGGATGGGGAGTGGGTCAGGGGGAAAAGGCTGGGAGGGGGAGCAGGAGGAGGGATAAGAGGGGGATCTGTGGTTGGTATATAAAATGAATAAATAATTTTCTAAGATTAAAAAAATTTAAAAAGACTCTATGAAGTGGTTGTTGTATGTTCTTCTTCAAGATGCATGACTTACCTAGATCTGGGAAGTTGATTAGGTTTCCTGTAATAGTTATGATTTCCCTCTTGTTGACTGAATCTTAAGTCCAATTAGGGAGCTGTTAGTTGTCATCAAGGTACGCATGCCACAACTGCACCTGTAGGGTTATTTTCCATGCTAAGCATTTTAGTGGTTCATTAGCATCATAGATGGATGGGATTGTTGATTGCTTCCTTTCTTAGGAAGCTTGCCTTGTAGCTTCAGGTCCCTTAAAGCTGGTCTTCAGAGAGGAGGCATTCAGGTCAGTTCCAGCTCAGGAGCCTCTGGATCCTGCTTCTAAATTACATGGTGTCTGCAGTAATGGGAACTTACCTTCTACCTCTGAGGGTCAACTAAAGACAATAGCAACATGCTATAATGTTTGGGAGCTTCTTGAGCAACACTCATCAACTGCATTCTAAGGTTTATCCTTATACCCACAGGTAAGTATAGTCTTTATCCTTTGTCAAGGAAAATTCTGTTTGCAACAGATGGAAACACTGCAGAAGATCGCAGCTAATCAAATTGCAGAGAACTGCGGGCAACTGAGGAATACTGAAGTATTCCCCAGGGATAACACCAACAGGTTATCCAATACCAAATAATCAGCCTTCAAAAACATACATACAAGTAACATTATACAAAATGAGCAGGTTGTATTTAAAGCAGACTAAAATCTGTAAACCATGGAGGTTAGGTACAGAGTAAAGGACAATGGGGTAGCGAAGAATCTCTTGAATAAGGAGAAATAGAATATATAGTTAAGGATGGATGTAGGATGGACTGGAACAGGAGAATTGAATAGAAAGGAGACAGAAGAGGAGGTACAGGAATGAATATTGGGAGGAAAAGCTAAAAGTAAGAACTATTTGAGGAGTAAGATGAAAACCTACTATAGTAGAAGCTTCTTAAAACATATACATATATGAAAGAAATCTAAATGGAATCACCAAATAATGGGGGAGACAAAGTCACAACTAAATATCTCTCACCACCAAATAAAACCTCCAGTATCAAGAATGAATTACATCTAAATGAGTTGGTAGTAAAAGAAGACCCATGGAAACCCCCAAACTACCCAGGCTATTGCTAAGATTGGATCCTCTTCACCTTAAGATGGTAAGGGCCTATTGCTGAAGACAACACCTGCTTAAAGCATTTGAACTGTGAGAAATCCAGCTGGTGTCTACATAGAACCTTTATCCCTATTGACTAGTGCCATGGTACTGGGAGGTACTCTTCATGATACCAGATGAGAAAGGTAAACACCAACCCAGCAACAAACCCTCGATCTACAGTGACGACCTGCCTACAAGTGTACTGGTACAATAGTGGCACACAAGCTGTGGGAGTAACCAAATCACTGTTGGCCTGGAAACGAAGCCTGTGCCATGGGAACCTGTAGCCAGAAGTTTCCCTGGTCCCACCTGGGCCCTGTGGTCTGGGGCGAGTCTCTCCCACCCATGGTTCCTGTAGCCATAAAATAATCACTCAGAGTCTTAATATTAATTTACAAACTCTATGGCCTATGGCTTAGGCTTATTACTAGCAAGCTCTTATAACTTAACCCAACCCGTTCCTATTAATCTATATTTTGCCACGTGGCTTCATGGCATTACCTGTTCTCTCACATGTTGCTTCTCCTGGTGGTGGTTCGCAGCATCTGCTCCTACCCTGTCTTTCTCCTTCCTCTATCTCTCTTGGATTTCCCACCTGGCTATGTCATGTCTTGCCATAGGCCATAGCAGCTTATTTATTAACCAATGGTAGCAACACATATTCACAGCATACAGAAAGACCATCCCACAGCAGGAGCCTAGGCCTGACATGCTTTGGTTGCCAAGAACTTGAGAACATGTAGACCATGGAACTAAGGGATAACCAAATACTACTGTTCTGCCAAAGAAACATAGTAGTAAAATGACTCCTAATGATATTTCGCAGTCTCATAAATCATTGTCTTACTTAGCCATCATCAACAAAGCTTCCTCCTACAATATATGGGACCAAATAGAGACCCACAGCTAGAGATAAATATAGAGCAAGAGACTTTGCAACACTCAGTCCTAACAGGATGTCTCCCTTAAACTCTTCCTCTGAATGCTCAGGGAACTTTGCAGATGAGGAAGTGGAAAGACTGTAAGATCTGGTGAGGATAGAAGACATAAAGGTAACAAGACCTTCTGGATACAATAGGAATGATACCCATGAACACACTGAGACTCAGGCAGCATACACAGGGCTGGCACACACACGTCTAAGATAGATGGGCTCCCGGTTCTGAGAGAGGAAGTGAACACAAACTCCCACTCCTAACTCAGAGTCATCTCCCACTGACCACGGCTCCTGCAAAGAGAAAATTAGTTTTCTCCATATACAAACTACACTTAAGGACAGGTTCCATGTCCAACAATAGATGGCCAACATAAAATGAACTCAATGGTAGTTTTGGCGGGTTTTTGTCTCATAGTGCTTTTTCTGAGCACTACCCACCCCTTACAGGTCTTTTGCTTATTGTTATATTTTCCAATTTTGTGTTTTTATGGAATTTCTGTGTGTATGTGTGTTTCTGCATCTGTTTGCATTTGTTGCATCTTTTAGCTCTTTTTTTTCTGTTTTTATATTTCAGTTGTCACTTTGTTTTTTAATGAGAGAGAAAAAGAAATTGTGTGGATTTGGATGTGTAGGGAGGTGGGAAAGATCTGGGTGGAATTGTGGGAGAGGAAATACGATCAGAATGTACTGCATGAACATCTATTTTCAATAAAAATAAAAATTATAAATAAAATTATATAATATATACTTATATGCATGTAATAGCAATTAATAAAAACAGAGGTCATGAATTTGAAAAGAGCAAGTATGGTTGTATGAGTGGGTTTGTAGGAGGAAAAGGAAGGGAGAAATAATGTAAATATATAAAAATTTCAAAAATAGAAAAAGCCAAGTCTCCATAAATTATGGAATAAAAAGCCTAGAGCCAGCTATGGTGTACCTCCTTTAAGTTATTTGTTGAGGAGTTCCTACAGACCCTCCCAAAACAATGCAAGATATTGTTATTGACCCACCAAAATTTGATGGCAAGACCCTCTTTCTGACAATACCACAGACTTGGATCACAGGATATGTAGAAATCAGGGCCTGGAAACTTTATCTCTAATTGCTGACTTTCCCAATGCAAAAAAGGTACTGTACAGGCTGCTATAGAATAAAACTCATCAGTAGTCTTACCCAGATGAATCCTGTGAGCTTCAGTAATAAATGGTCTGCCAAGTTGTGCACATTGGGACAATAGCAGCATGAAGTTTACAGGGAGAGCAAACTACTTTCTAATTGTGTTTAACTACAACTCTACAGGAGAGAACTCATGCCTGGTACCATAAAATTGGTTAAGAACCCATGATTGGGGAAACTACAAGCCTTACAGAAAAGACTACTATGATTTTTTTTTTTTTTTGCTCAAGGAATATTCCAGAAAAGAGAGCAGAAAGATTGTATGAGTCAGAGTTTGGACAAGACTTTTGTGAAACAGTATATTCTGGATATAACATGGCTGGTGTACTCATGAATTCACAACAGCTGTAGCTGCCTAAACAAGACCTGCACAAGATCAACCCAGTCAAAACTACAGCATAGATCAGTGAAGGGTTCATGAATTCCCACCTCTATCTGGAAGACTATTGGTGTTTGAAGGCTAATAGATGAGAAAGAGCCAGTTTTTGGGGGGATGGTGAGTGTGGTCTCTGGTAGGTTACCATATCCCAGCAGGTGGTCCTATATCCAAACATATATGGGCATTACTAATTGGATTTAGTGGGTTATAAAAAGAAAAGAGGGCTTGAAGTTTGAAGTTAAGAGGGCAACATATGTTAGGGAGATCTGTTGGTAGTTGGAGGATAGAAGTAGAATGTGGATATGATTAAAGTATGTATATACAATTATGAAGTCTCAAAGAATGAGTAAAATATATTTAAAAATTCCTTAAGGCACTATTCAACTCAATGGCTTTGAAATTGTATATTCATTGTGTTTCAGATTATATTTTTGTATTAATTGAAGTAGTTTTCTTTAATGAGTCAAATTGCAGTAAATGGTTTAAAATGAAAACACTGCATTCTTCTATCCATTCACCAACTCCAAATACTACCCCATAATAATAATACAATTATATCAGCTGGTGAAAATAGTCTCTACTTGATGGAAGTCACAGAAATGTACCAAAAGTTAATGTTTGTTAATTTTGAGTTTTGACTGTTTTTCTTGATCTTCTATTATGATTTTATTTAACCCCCTAATATATTATAACAATATTTCCAAAACACCTTCTTTTTCTGTCTATCTTTCTCTCTGGCACACGTACACACGCCTTCACTGTACTCTTAACATAATGTATCAAACTTTTTGCTGAAATATTATAATTATTTTTTATTTTCATTATTGTCAATATGTAAATGTTATGTAGAGTGAACCACAAAGTTAACTATGAGGCTTTCCCTGAATGGCTTTTTTCCTCCTGTATAATTAGTAATTATTGCTCCAATATTGCAGTTGCCTTATGGTGTTAATGGATAATTTCCTTCTACTCTGAGAGAGGCATTAAGTTTATGACCAAATGATCAATTACATCAGTGTTCTCTTGATCTGTTTACCATCTATCTTGCTGTCTATCAAACTGTATCTATTTTCTGCTGTCTACATGTCGTTACTCTTGGAGACTTCAGCTTACACCCATCACCCCATTCTGCAATAGGTACTACCTCTGCACAACTATTGTTCTTGAATTTCTCATCATCCATCATCACTCTGAGACTACTTCTTCTTTCCTATGATAAGACCTATTTCCTTCATGACTTTGGATATTATCTGTTTATCACTGTTTAGTCTTTCATTTATGTGACTACATACTATCAGTAGCTTTGGGCAGGTAAGAAAGATTAAATTTCAATGTTAATATTGTAAGGTTTGTTTCAACCACGTCAGTTGAAAACACTCATATTTCTAATGTATGTTCTTCTGCTTCTCAAGGAAACAAGATTGTTAGGCTTCAATTACATCAAATAAAAGATTCATTTATAAAGATACATTATCTTCTCTTTTGCTTCCATATTTGGAGACTAATTAATCATTATATCCATTTTCTGATATAACCAATCTGACTATTATACTATTATCTTTTCTTCATAGATAAGTTTGTTAAATTTTTGGTTGTATTTTTTAGTCTAGCTCCTGAAAGTCTCATTCAATTCTGGACAATGAAGGTGTCCTCTTTCTCACCTTTCTGAAATGGTTTCTGTTAGTGTTCTTATGCTTCATTAAAGAACATTATTACTTTTCTGCCCCCTTTTCCATGAGTTTCTCTGAGCTTTATGGGTAGGGGTTGTGTTATAAATCTATCAACTGGGGTTGGGCACCCTGCAATCAGCTGTTCTCACATTTTGACCAGCTCTGGATTTCTGTAGTGGTCTTCATTTTTGAGACCCCATTTGTAGTAGTCTTCATATGTGAGACAGTGTCTTAGTATGTGTGACAGAGAAGCTGCATCCATAAAATTTCAACCAAGTGGTTGCCTAAAAAAAGACCTGAACAATAACTACACAAGTTGACTGTCAGTGTTGATGGGGAAATTTCACAAGGCTCCACCCTTAAATGAAGAGCTATAGGTCATTAACAGCTACTGAGAAAGGGATAGCCCATGATGGGTTATCCAACCCCAAATAGAGCTAAACATATATGCATGTGATACAATACTAAATGGATTCAGAAGGTTTTGTGTGTGTGTTTGTTTGTGAAAGAGAGAGAGGGGGAGAGATAGAGAGAGAGAAAATAATGAAAGAAGAATTTGAATTCGTTAGAGACTGAAGGAAGGGTTAAAATGATATAAATATAGCACTCAAGTATGAATTTATTAAAAATATAAAAATTTAATAGGGAGCATTATGTTTTTATTCACCATAACATCCAAATAGTAGACTCTGGACAGCAGATAAATGAATACATTTCTTTTTTTTCCTAATTTTTAACAGAATGACAAAGTGTGATACAACTGAAGATTGGAAAACATTGGGAATAGATTATGTATATGAACAGATACATAATTTCTAAGTTAGTAATATCATCTGTGTGCCTTTAATATATTAAATTGTATTGTAGCTTGGAAAATCTCAAAAATAACAGGTGTATTAATTTTTAAGTTTTATATAAACCAGAAATAGCTTTGCACTAAGAGAGTCTTAGTAACTCTGACAGTAATGTGATTACATGTTGGACCCGTACTTTATGTTCTGAGCTAATTTATGTCTAGAGCATTCAGATAAACTACCAAAACATATTGAAATATAAACAAGAAAGTGCAATAAGGTAGATGAACTCTTAGAGGACTCGGTTCTCCAAGCACACTCGTGCATTGGAAGCCTGGTTCTCAGTGTGACTATGTTAAAAGCTAATAGGATCAACCTGGTAGACTCAGTCCAGGCAGGGCCAGTCCCCTCCTCCCTGGCCGAGGCAAGCGACCCTGCATAAGCCCCAGGTTTCAAACAGCCAACTCATGCAATGAGCACAGGACCCGGTCCCACTGCCTGGATGCCTCCCAAACAGTTCAAGGCAATCAATTGTCTCACCCATTCAGAGGGTCTGATCCAGTTGGGGGCCCCTCAGCCATTGGTTCATAGTTCATGTGGGCTTTGCCCTGGAGGGGGTGGGAATGGGGAGTGGACTGGGGAGAAGGGGAGGGGGATGGGAGGGGGAGAACAAGAGAATCTGTAGCTGATATGTGGAATTGAATGGTATTGTAAAATAAAAAAAAAAGAACGTCATGTATCATGGTTTACAGTGCTTTTGCTATGCATATAAAATTTTCAGTTTTACTGGATACATAGACTTAACTATGAAAAAGGAAGACATAGTACTTCCTCACCGCTATTCTTCAGCATGTAAGTTTCAAGTTAGAATGTCTTTTGATTGCTCTAGGTTAAATTGATGATTTTAAATTTTTCATTTAAAGTGGCAGACTTGAATTTCCTAAAAAATAAATATACAAAATAAATAAATAAACTTTGGATTGGAGTTAAATGAAATGTACGACAATATGTAAAGCTGTCCTAAACATAATTCTGCCATTTAATACTAAAATTTTTGTTAGGCAATGTTCTTCAATGTCTGCAAATAGAAAAGGAAAATATTGATCAAATCTGAGAAACATTGAAATGACTCTTCATCCTACAGTAATTCCTTATGTAAAATATACTGTAATATTTCTGTTAAGCTGTGAATTCTCTTTGTATATTAAATAAATGGTAAATTTAAATGTATACCAAAATCTGTTTCAGAATAAGTTTCCATATAATTGATTGTCAGTAAATATTTTATTGTATATATTTTGTTAACTGTATACTTCAGGTTTTGTAAAAATACATATTCTCAAAAATAAAAGAAAAAAATCCAAAAAGAAAAAAAGAAGCTAATGGGGCTTTTATAAGGGTTAGCTTAGTGCATGGTAATTCCGGATGCTTCTCTGTCAGAAGGGATTGGTACAAGTCTCATGCAATGAGTTAGTTTTAGCTTCCGGCCCGGGAATGTGGTCATTCTCATAGGCACTTCGGTCATGAAGGCATCTATGATGGGCCCTCACTAGAGCTAAACAAGCCATAGCACACAGCCAGTGAACCTCCAGGTCTTTAAGTAAAATAATTACCTCTTCATATATTAGATGCCCTCAGGTATTTTGTGATAGCAGTGTAAGATAATTTAATATAAGGTTCATCATCCTCAACTGATGAATTTTTAAAATTCATAAAAATATTTTTGTTGACATTCCTATTTTAATTGTTATTTTTGTCTGACAGATTTACTTTGGATGGTGAAAATGCAGAAAGACCCAATGCTAATTGCCCCCTCTCCCAAGAAATAGGACAGACATGAGTGAGTTTACTTGGTCATGGCTGTATTAAGATGGGTTTTTACTGATTATTTTTTAAAGGCTATGTTTACATTAAGTTTGGAGTACGGTTATGTTATTTATTTTATAAATGTGCTCTTTGACAGGTCACATGTGTGTATAACACTCTCTGATCACACGCATATCCCCCCCATTCACTTGTATAAAAGCAATCTGCTACCATTTATGAATCATTATTTCTCTTCTGAGCATCTGCAGGGATTTAATTCCTTGCTTTGTAAGATATTTGAAAGTTGCTGTATATTTTTATGAATACGTCTCTTCTACCTTTTGTACAATGCTTTGGCATTTTGCATGGTCCATTATATTTTTTCCACATAAGAAAATAAGGGTTTGTCTTTTAAAATTATTCTGTTGCTCAGGTTGCAGATTTGTGCATTAAATTGTTAGTTACTAAATATTAAGTCTGGAACATGATATGACATGTCAGATATAGCAAAGGTAAATTATGGCGTATGGCACTATTATAAGGTGTACTATTTTTATAGCAACTTTACCCATTCTATAACCACAAATAAGTATTTGTCCAGCATGTGTGTAGTTTTAAGGAAATTATGTTGCAGCTTGTAATTACTCGCACTGACATCCCTCTTGTCAGACTTAGATCTTGCACTGCCTCAGATGCACTTGGTCGGGAGTCAGTAGGGGATTGTGTTGGATAAGTTTTCCTAGAACCTATTAAAACTGTGATGCTTACTTTAGACATTTAAGAATACATTTGTCTTACTCTGGGACCAAGGGGAGAGAGAAAAGAAAGAAATGTCAGCTAGCATCAGTAAGCTTTTGGGTTCCCTCAGAGATGCCCCATGTGTGTAGTGACTGTAAATACTAAAATGACAGCAATAAAAAGATCAGAGTGTTTAGAAAGCAGAATTGGTGACATGGATGTGAGAAGGACACTTTTTTTCACTATTTCAGAGTAAATTAACTGGTGTTTGATCCTAACTCTACTAAGATGCTGTGCTTTCATACACAGCTCTCACTCTTATCTTCTACACTTTATACATTCATTTCTGATTTTGAACCAGTCATCCTTTCAGAGAATGATGCTACATTCAAATAGTTTCCCTGATTAGAATGTCCTTCAACATTCTCTACTCGGTATAATCTTGCTTCTACCATTTATCTTTTTGTGTCTCCCCCGAAACTTTATTGCCAAGCACTTTGCAAAGCTTATTTCATTTTGTTTGTCTTGTGACTATAATTTGTTTCATGTCTGTATTTTGTTAAATCCCTTTGCGTCAAGAATTTGAAGTGCTCATAGCAGGTGCCTGGCACCCTGTACTCACTGCATGTTTATTAACTTGTGGAGTCACGCTGACACTGCTCTAAGAATGCTTTCATCTTTCCTTTCTGCTCATCCAAATGTCTGACCCTTCAGGAGTCTGCTTAAGGCATAGCTCTTCCTTGTCATTTCCAGTGATCTCTAGTCTCAGTGGTGCCTTTCCCTCCTCTAATCTGACAGTTGTTTAGACCATGGAAGGAGCTAATATATAAAAAAAGACTGGGATAGAGTCATGACTTGAATGGCTCTGTCTGGTTATCATTTGAATCCTGTAAGACACAGAGAGGCCAACAATTTATAGAGTAAAATGGAGACTTGAGATTTCTGGCTCTCCAAAGTGTTTAAGACTGGGTTTGCTGAATCATGGAATCTGTGCCAAATCTGTGGCCCTGGCTAGTTCCTCTAACAATATAAGCATAAAACAAAACAAAAACACTGTAGAAAAAAAGACTATTTGGATTTTTTCATATTCTCTCTCTCTCTTTCTCTCTCTCTCTCTCTCTCTCTCTCTCTCTCTCGTATATTTATGAGTGTGCATTTGTGTGTGTATTCGTGTGTGTGTGTGTGTGTGTGTGTGTGTGTGTGTGTGAACGTGGGCATGTGCACACAACAACGTGCATGTCTCTTGCTCACCATTGCATTCCCCAGTGACCCACACATTCTCAGAGGTTCTCTTATATTTGTCTCCCATCTCACTACAGGTGCCATTCTCAGAGGTTCTCTTATATTTGTCTCCCATCTCACTACAGGTGCGCTGGGATTACCTCTGTAGCTGGCTTTAAGTAGGTTCTGGGATCTGAATGTTGGCCTTCATTTCATGCTTGTGCAGCAAGAACTTTATCTACTGAACCACAGAACTAGCCTAGGACCTTTCATTATTATTAGCTACTCCTTAAGCCTGATCATGGAGACATAAATTTGACTTTCTAGCCTCAGTTCTAAGTTAATGCTAAGTGAGCATGTCTCCTGTCTTTTCACATGGACCGCTGATGGCTGTTACATCTCTTTTGAGGCAGATTTATATCCTATGAAGATTGAAATTGTCCATCACATATTAAATTAGGACATCACAAGAGAAAGAAAAATTATTTTTTCATGAAGGAAGAATTTTGCTCACAGTTTTAAAGATCTTACCACATCATGGCAAAGAAAGCATGGTGAAGTAGAAAGGCTCACACATATCCAGGAATCAAGACAGAAGGCCTAAGCTCACAGGCTCTTTGTTGTTTTTATTTAATTTAAGGCCCCAGTCCTTAGGATTATGCCATCCATATTTAAGTTGAGATCCACTCTTCCTATTAGTTAGTTTTCTCAGGAAGTGTCCTTACATACCTACATTTATCTTTTTATCATTGCATAAGAACTTTTGACTTCAATCAATTTGTCAATCAAAATAAACTATTATAGGTCTGTCACTTGTAAACTCAACCTACAAATACATTTTCCATAAGTCACAAAATTTCACCCTTGGGCCCCAAAAATATTACGTCAGTCTCATTGTGAAAGATTAATTCATTCTCTTTCCAAGTCTTCATAGTCTTATAAGTTCTAATATTGTTTAGAAGAGTCTAAAAGGTCCAAGTTCAAAGTGTTCTTTCAGACTAAAGGAAAAAAATAGGTATGAACACCTGTAAATGCAAAAAGAAAGTTGTACAATTTTAAGATGGAATAGGCCTGGGTAACATTCTCATTGCAAAATGGAAGAAGAAAAAAATAGCAATGAAAGACTGAACCAATGCAAGACCAAAAAACTAGTAGGGCCAACAGTAAATCCTTCATAGCTTCATTTGATGACACAGAGTGAGCCGTACATAGTCCACACATCTTGTGAATAATAATACAAATGGCCACTTGAGTTAGCTCTATTTGTTTCCTGTGGCTTTCTTTAGCAGATGTTTCACATTTTGCTGTCTCCCACATCCTGGTCTCTTTAGATAGTCTTAGTGTTTTACTCTTAGTTGAATTCATCATCCTCTCAGAGCAACTTACAAGAATCCTAACCTTGACACAAATTGCCTCACCTGGCGGTCCTTAGTTTGGAGTCTGAGAAGAATCTTTTCATAACCCTGTAGACCTCATTATACATGCCTGTAAAACTAGCATTACATGGAACATGTAAAGGTCTTCCCCCAGCTTAAGAAGTAACAAGATACCCAGACCAAGATCAGATAAGATTAAACTTATTGGGTGGTTCTATGTGAGAAGGTTCCCCAGTAGCATACCATTCTTAAAAAAAATATGAAATAAGTTTATATTCTCCTAATGTTCAAGGTTTGATAGATAGAATCAGACCTATTTCAGAGATCTTCTCAAAGATCTCTTTATTAATATCACAATGTAAAATATTTGGATTCTTTGTATTTGTGTTCATCTCTGTAGAAACCATATCTAATCTATTTGATCCTCAATTTTACTTTGGTTTTTGGATAATATTGGAAGTTTTCTATAATAACCATGTCAACACCCTGTGTACTACACAGCCTTGAAATGTCCTCTATAAGATTATGTAGTCACTTTAAAACTCAGATTACCATAAAGTCTCAGGGTTTGGACAAAATATATTTGAGCTTTATTCACATGATTTCTACTCCAGTTTGCTCTAGAGTTGCTGCTGCAGCTAAACTCTCATTGCTTTTGATTTAGTTGTGATAAATATATAAGATCATTAAAACACTTCTCTGGTGTGTCTTTGACAATGTTTCCAAGGAGAATTAGACTAGGGGTGATCTGACCACATTAATGATTTAATTCACTGATGAGTCCAGTGACTAGACAATTGGAGGCAGTCAAACTGGGGAAGGTGAGGCCTGACTGGAGGAAGTCATCACTAAAGACATATTCTTTAGGACTCTGTCTTGTGCTAGGCCCCTTCTGTTACTGCTCCATCCTACTTCCTGTCCCTCAGGAAGTGGAGAACCTCTCCATCACAGGTTCTCCCATCATTACATTCTTCTCAAGAATTGGGGCAAAACAACAATGGACTGACCCCTTTGAAACCATGAGCCAAAGTAAATTTTTCATGTATTCAATTATTCAAATCAGGTAATTTTTACAGTGTTGAGAAATGAAACAAATGTAAAAACTATGCTCATGTGGGGGTTAGTATAAATCAGGAGAAATAAAAAAGGGGACAGGTTCCATGCGATACCACAGACCCTAATGAATCACTCAATTTATTCTGAGCAGAGAAGTGAAATCAGTTTATATATTTTTAAAGAAAGCCTTTGGCTTCTGAGTTAAGGGGGAACTGTAAAGGGAGAAGATCAGAAGTCTAATGACCAAGATGACCTCAGCAACACACATGTGACACTTGGTGGCTTAGATAAGGATATGAACAAAAAGGTTGACAAAAGAGAGAGATAATGTAAGAAATCCACAAGAGTCTGCTTAAGGGGTATCAGGTATTTATTAAGATCTTAAATAGGGAAGTACACTCACAGGCATAGAACCAAGTAAACAGCTGAAGACATCCTCTGTTCTGTCAGGGAGCGAATGTACCTGGCCATCAGTCAGGTGTCTGATCACACCAAAAAGAAAGCATGATCCCTCCCTCTTTCCTTTTAAGAGGTCATATACCCAGCCAAGAGGTCATATATGCAGGCAAGAAGCACCGCCCCTATCTGGCCAAGGTCATTGGCTGAGCAATTACCCACTACAGAGAAATGACCACATGATGGAGTTATTGGAGGTGGGACTAACAAGGATTCAGATTATATGGTCAACATGGAAGAGAGAACAGACTTGGAGATAGCACTGAAAAATTTGTTATGGGTAAGCAGATGGGTGAGCAGTCCAAAGGTAAGTGGGGCTCTAAGTAAAGACACTGTTGAGGATGGGCATTAGTAGAAGATCAAAATAAAGTAATTGGTTTTTATCTTGCTGTTTCAAGACTACATATTTGTCCAAGTAGGAATACTCTCTCTCCATTAAACTTTCTGCTCAATTTGCCCATGTATCTTCTGACTACTAGACTTTGAATTTGTGATAAGGAGGCATTATGGTATATTTATTCTGAACTTCTTATAACCCTGAAAATATATCTGAGCCCTATCAAGTACTCATACCCTCATTTCTCCCACATACTTATCTCCCTAAACAAAGTATTATTTTACATTAAAAGAAGAAAAGGAAAACAATTGTGTTAAGAAATAATTCAGCTATGTTCCTGTTGTTACTTTTGTTTTCAAAATACAGTTCTACAAACAAATGAGTCAGATTTCGTAGAAAATATATTAACACATATATGATTCTGGTGTATATATAAAATTTTAGTACATGTTTAAGCAGCAAATTTTCTTTATACATATTTTCTTCTTGAATCTGTTATGTATATGGCATTTTCATACATATATGATTGCAGATAGTAATTAACTTAGGCAAAAACAGAAAAGAATTAATTAAAAACTAAGTTGTTAAATGAAAGAATAGATAAGCTTGTGGGAAGGACAAGAAACAGCCACTTTCTCTAAAATGTAGCTTGGATTTTGCTTGTTAAAGTATTGAACAAAGCACACCATACATGCTGTGATGTCAGTTGCTCAAATATGCTGATTTTTGCCCTTGATTTTGCGGTTTCACTTCCTAGACTTCTAATAGAAAACTGCAGGGCACAAATGAAGACATTGCACTCTCTGGGAATACCGAAACTCCAGAGGGAATATACTATTACTCTTCCAGTAGTAATTTGTGGGTTTCAAAGAGAACACATGTGAAAGAAGAGCCTTCTTAAGGATTCAGAGGAAGCTACACTACGAAATATATGTAATGATATAGTCTACATGCACACACACACACACACCCACAGGTAATGACATGTACTTAGGAGAACAAACTGAAAGACACATCCTAACAGATGTTCACTGTCCTAAAAATGGGCAAAAATATTTATTTTTCCCACAGATGATAAAATTTAACTTTTCAGAAAGCTCTTATTTCCTATCCTTTTATATTTTTTGTCTTAATTTCTGTTGTTCAGGGTGTACATGAATAAAAATATGAAGTGAATAATTCCATAAATAATGTTTTCAAATGTCCTCTATTACAACATACTGTTATCATTTTCCTGCTACTACTATTCACTGTTGTGCCAGATTTGCACTCTTACTGTACCTGAATTGTAAGTTTGATTTATCGTGAGTTTGCATATGTAGAAAAATCATGGAGAGGTTAATAGAATTCAGAGCTTCAGACATATACTTTGGTTCTTGACTATGTTCCTAAACATATAAGGGAGTTATGGGCATTGTTTTTATGAACCAAGTATTGTGTTTTGCTAGCGGCGAGAAAAGTCTCTTTATAGCTTGTTGAATTTTAAGGTATATGTGCTTTCTCCTCTGCTGAACATGTCAGTGATAGGAGAGGGATTCGAAGAGTATCTTGAGAAACTAGGATCACTTTATTCTTAGGAAAACCCATCAATTATTCTATCTATCTGTCTATCTGTCTGTCTATCATCTATCTATCTAGCTATCTGTCTGTCTGTATTTATATGGTTTTGATCATCCTGATCCTCAATAGTCACATAATATGAACTGCCTGGAAGTCAATAAAATGTTCTATTTCTTAACTCTTTGAGGAAAATCTCACTTTTAGTCTTTTTTGTTTGTCTATTTCTTTGTTTGAGACAAGATCTCTCTATTTAGCACTGCCTGGCCTCAGACTTTCTATATAGATCAGGTTGGCCTTGAAATTACAGAAATCTACCTACCTCTGCTACCAAGGTGATGGGAGTAAAGGTATACATCACCATGCCCAGCTGAAAAAACAATTCATTTTTAATATAGCTTCTCTGTGATTTATATATTTCCCTTAATTAATCACTGGATCCAGAGAAGTTCATACTTCCGTTCTGGAGATTCACTGCTGTAACTGGAGAGAAGCTAGGTTAGAACGAAGGATCAAGGGGTCACCGAAGTCAAATATACACCTGGACCCATGTATAAGATGTGTGATGGCAGAGCAACAGAGGGCAAGACCAGGAGCTTTTAATGTGTTGAAAACGGACTATATCATCTTCCTACAGAAACCTCAACAATCTGACCTCTTTGGAGTTTTATTCTAGTTGTGGTATTAACTGTCATTCTCTTTGAGCCAAACTTTCAGGACAGTTTGCATATATCCTTCTCTCTTGGCTCAACCATTAAATCATGTCCATTTATCTTCTCTAATGACTTTTGCATCTGTACTTTATATTTTTACTGCTATCACTCAAGTTTGGACTGATA
Organism: Peromyscus melanophrys; assembly: GCA_902168415.1. Classification (NCBI taxonomy): domain Eukaryota; kingdom Metazoa; phylum Chordata; class Mammalia; order Rodentia; family Cricetidae; genus Peromyscus; species Peromyscus melanophrys. The sequence continues at coordinate 27,723 of CABHPR010145430.1, forward strand.
TTAATTCTTACCTAGATAGTTCTTTTGGCTACAAAGTGCTCTTCTATGTATATATGTATATTTCTATTTCTAATTTAAATTTCTATCATTACTCAAAATTTTTACTTTGTTTCCCAGTGTTAGACCATTAAGGCCACTGGCCCCACAATCTCTGTGTAGCATTATGAAAAATTCTTAAATATCTTTTCAGGGAAAATTACTCAAAATTAAAGTAAATTTAGTGCAAACTCTTCATCTGTGTGTGTGTGCAGGTGCACAAGCGTGTGCAAGTTTGTGAGTAGGCCAGGGGACAACTAGGCTTTTGTTCCTCAGTCTCTATTTCCACCTTGTTTTTGTGTCTGTGTCTGCATTTGTGTGTGTGTGTGTGTGTGTGTGTGTGTGTGAATGTGGATAGATCAGAGGTTGACTTCAGGTGTTTTCCTTAATCACTCTCCGACTCATATTTTGAGACAGCGTCTCTTTCTGAATACAGAGCTCACAAATTTTGCTAGACTTGCTAGCCATCAAGACAACAAATTTACCTGTCTCTGCCTCACCAGGGCTAGGATCACAAATAAGTATTGCCATGTTCATCTTTTACATGAGTTCTGGGGATTTGAACTCAGGTCCTCAAGCTTACAGGACAAGTTTGTGGCTACAAATTTATAAGTAGAGCTAAATAATTTGAGTTTACTTAACTAAAATAGAAAAGAGAAGATTCTAAAGTCCTACCAAAATCTTAGTTTTCCCCTTTTCCTATACCAGTAATTTCAAAACCTATTTCAGAGGTCAAAGCGTGAGTGGCTATTCAGTAATCCGTGTAAGTGCTACATAAACATTATGAACAGAAACTTTAATTTTATGCAGCCATTTTGCTCTCGTCATATTTGAAATTGTTTTGTGAAAAATGTTAACACTGTATTTTAAACTTTATTTAAATAATTAAAAACCCCAAACACAGATCACATAAGATGTAGTATTTGCTTTCCTTGGTTTTCATTATTTCTTCTGACATCTGGAATCTTGTATTTCAGAGATATTTTTGCCTTCCCACTGCTAACTGTATTGTGTAAATCAAAGCCACTGTGATTCTACTTGGCCTGTTACTAATTACAGGTATCCTTCCAGAGTGGTTTTGTGTTGCATGGTGGACACATATACTACCTCACCACTTGTCCACAGTAATTCTAGAAGAATAAAATTCTCCCATCAGATATAGGCAATTAAAAGTAATTCTTCATTGCAATTGAAAATTATATCCATGAGAAAGACATATTTTGAGACATGACACCAATAGTTAACAGAGACAGTGTCACCTATCATATGGAATGAAGTAGATCTGGGGGAAAAAAGAAATAAAGATGGAACTCTTAAGTACCAGGGCTCTACTCCCTCTATTCAAGACAACACTATTCTTAGTTAATGTACCGGATTGACTACATGTATATAAGTTGATAAATTTCTCTTTCTTTGAATAACCTAGATGAAAATGGCCTTTTCTTCATTAGCTTGTGTGAAAATAGTTTTCTTATATTTTGTTTAAGAGGCAAGGACTTGCCATGTAGCCATGTAGCCTGTAGTCTTCCTGTGATGGCCTGACACTTGTATTCTACCAATATGCCTAGCAAAATGTTCTTAATAATAAATCAGAATAAAAATCTCATGTATAGTATTACTTAAGTAATGATGAGTACTATAATATATCATGTTATCTGTTCTAAGAATAGTATCTTAGTCAGGGTTACTATTATGATGAAACACCGTGACCAAAGCAACTTGGGGAGAGAAGCATTTATTTAGCTTATGCTTGCATATCATAATCAAAGTTCATAATCAAAGGAGGTCAGCAGAGAACTCAAACAGGGTAAGACCCTGGAAGCAGGAGCTGATGCAAAGGCTCTGGAGAAGTGCTGCTTACTAGCTTATTCCCCATGGCTTGCTCAGTCTGATTTCTTATAGAACCTAGTACCAAAAGCTCAGGAGTGGCCCCACAAACAATATAGTGTGTCCTTCCCCATCAGTCACTAATTAAGAAAATCCCTACAGGCTTCCCTGCAGCCCAATCTTATAGAGATATTTTCTCCTTTTATCAGTTGAGGCTCCCTCTCCTCTAAAGACTCTGGTTTCTATAAACTTGACATAAAACTAGCCAGTGAAAAACAATTACTTGGATGAGGCAGAAACTATAAATTCCCTACTGTATGATCTTATATCCCTTTGCTATTTCCATGTGCACAAATTCCCAGTGCCTTTCCTTTCCACCCATTAGCATTGGTGTCTGTTTTGAAGGAGTGACTCTTAGATTATTAGAGGGACCCTAAGATTTGTTCCATGCTCTCTAGTAACAAGAAATGCCTGTAAATCCCTGCCCTCTGAAGTCAGACCTTGAAACAACTGCAAGGTAGTAAGTCTAACACTCCATCTTCTGCTAAGTATAGTCCCGAGGAGTGACTGATTGGAGTTGTTCCACAAATTTATGCCAAAGATACCTTCCATGGGACTTGTTTGATGTGATTGTCCGATATGATATCTTTCTTTTCTCATTCACTTTGAGAATTTAATGGTTCCATATAGTAGGTTTTATATATATGTGATATGAAATATATGTGGATATGTAGATGGTAGACAGATGATTAATATAACATACATATACATAGGTAATAGATAAATGGACAGATCAATAAAGATGTATAAATTAGAATATATAGGTGATATGCATATACAGAGGTCAAATTCAGGTAGAAGTATAGATAGATAGATAGATAGATAGATAGATAGATAGATACATACATACATACATACATACATACATACATACATGAAAGATAGATAACACTCATATATATGTATACATAGAGAGATGATTGATAGACGCATAGCTAGATATATAGATACAAAGATATATAGATACACAGATAATAGGAAAATTGAATCTTGTTTGAGTCTTTGTATAGAACATTTGGTCCTTGACAGTAGGCTACATTAACCGACAGGAATTCACAGGTTAAGAAAGACAGGACTCAAGTTGAGAAGCTAGATGTCCAATATCAGAAGTAGTGGGAAGTCAGTATTTGTACCAGCAAGAAGAACAAAAAAATAGGTATTAAAACAATACACTGTAACTGTGTTATTTCCCACCTGTAAGTGAGAATTAATCATAAAATGACTTCAAATGCTGTTGTACTATATTTCCAGTGAATTGAAAGAATATACCATTTTTATAGGAATCAAACATTACAGGATATCATTTTAAGGTGGTGTGTGTTTTGGCTTTCATCCTGGAGTTGTGGTTTATTCTTCATGGTTTGTTTTCCAGTATTCACAATGATGCCCAGCATACCAGGGTGCAAGAGCATAGCTGGCCAGGATCATAAGAAGAAATATTTTCTATTATAAAAATGGAAAAAAAAATCACTATTAAGATTAACAAGCAGAACAGATTTATTCATTCTCTAAGAAGTGTTTGGCCTTGTCCCCTCCAAACAAATACACAGGCAAAACCTTTCCTGCATTTATGATCCAACAGCAAGTAGAGTAGTAGGAAGTAAAAATATGGACAATTCACAGATATAAAAATTACCCAGAATTCTTTGATGTAAATCTGCAAAACTCACGCAAAGTAACTTTTGACTCAGTTATTTAGACCTTTACTTCCATATCTTGTTTCAAAGTATTCATGAAAGTAGCTAAAATGAATCAACAAAATTTAGAGAGATGTTTATGAAGCATAATTTAATTATATTGTGTATTATATTTTTCAAATATGTATTTTGTAGAACAGATTTAAGATATTCATTTAACTTACATAAAATTTCATAAACATACATTCCTATCCCTGCATGTATTTTATTTTATGAATAGACTTCATACTGAATGGAGGCAGGGTATTAGACAAGGAGGATGAAGAGTGTGTATTACTAATTGCTTTTTTTTTTTTCCATAGCATTTCCCTGCCTCTGGTTCTCATCAATTTTCATCTAAGTCCTAACAGTCATTAGGTCAATGATCTGCTCAAAAGGTGCTTTAAGGTTTTTTGAGTAACATATTAGAAAATTAGAGTTTTATAGATTTTTTTATAGTGATAGTATACGTGGAGGCAAGAATCATGACTTAATCCTGCTATTCCCTTTTGTAACCCCTAGTTAGAATGTGAGCAGATAGGAGTGTATCAAAAAATGTTTGTAGAATAAATAGTTGCTGTGGGAAGACTTTCTGTATGCTGTGAATATGTGTTGCTCTGATTGGTTGATAAATAAAGCCATTTGGCCTATGGCAAGTCAGGTTATAGCTAGGCGGGAAATTGAAGAGAGAGACAGGAAGAAGAAAGACAGAGAGGGGAGACACCATCCCACTATCCAGGGAGCAGCATGTAATGGCCACAGGTAAAGCTATGGAACATGTGGTGACATATAGATTAACAGACATGGGCTGAATTTAGTTTTAAGAGATAGCTAGCAAGAAAATTGAACCATAGGCTGTAGCTTGAGTATGCCTGGCCCACGGTCAGGATAAATCTCTTTCACCCGCCAGTCCCACAGCCACTCAGAACCAACCAAGTAAACACACAGACTTATATTGTTTACAAACTGTATGGCCGTGGCAGGCTTTTTGCTAACTGTTCTTAAAGCTTAAATTAATCCATTTCTATAAATCTATACCTTGCCACATGGCTTGTGGCTTACCGGCATCTTCACATGCTGTTTGTCATGGTGGCGGCTGGCAGTGTCTCCTCAGCCTTCCACTTCCCAGAATTCTCTCCTCCTTGTCCCGCCTATACTTCTTCCTGCCTGACCACTGGCCAATCAGTGCTTTATTTATTGACCAATAAGCAACATGTTTGACATACAGACCATCCCACAGCAATAGGCCATGGCCATGCAATTTGCAATTGATATAAGCCTCTGTGTGTTTACTTGGGTCTGAGCAGCTACAGGACTTGGCAGGACACAGGAAAACTTCCAGCTACATTTGGTGCTCACCATTTGAGTATTGATCCACATAAACTTGAGAAAGCTTAAAAAAAAAAGATTCTAAAACAGAGCTAAAAACAGCTTCCTAAATGTGTTGCTCAGGAAAGCTGTGAGCTACACTATGGCGGGTTCTCAGCGGGCAGGCTTGAGATAGGCTGCATGGTGGATTCCCACCTCAGTATACGGAAGTGTCTCTAAGTCTTGCAGTATGCTGCATGGTAGATTTCACTTTTGTTAGTTTATTGATACAAATTTAAAGTTAATTTTGTTATACTGTATGAATATTTATACTCTAGTTTAAGGCATTATGTTTATGCAGCTCATTTAAAATTGTAATGTATAATTAAGAAATACAGATTAAAATTAGTCCTATATGATGATCAAACTTATAGTCATGTTAGTTAAATTTTCTAGGTACACATAGATATATTTCAATTAGGTAGGTAGTCTTCAAATACTTTAAAGACCTACAGATTATTGCATTTAAAATGTTTTAAAAATTTAGACTTTCTGGACAGTGAGACACGTCTGCTCCTGGCAGCACCAATTTACTTTAAAGAGAAAGATGGACACTGAAGACACTCCGTATGGAGTTTATCTTCTTCTTGGTACAAAATGGCCATTTGGACAAGAACTGCTCTTGCCTGGACTGCTTGACAGGATGTTATATAAACTGGACATGCAGGACCCATAAGAAGATGACCACTGAACTTTGCAAGACAAGATCGTCCTTCAGGTTCCTGCTTCACATAGAAGACTGCCAGACATTCTACAGGACACAGGAAAATGTGACTGAGAGACTAGGCCTATGGGCTGAAGATGGATGCCCCAATCTTGCAGAGGAACTTTGAATGACTGCCCAAGGAATGACTGTCCTTCTAGATTTTTGGAAGTTGCTTACAATGCACTTCCTGTTTAGTTAGGTAGTATTATATCCTTCTGGGGTCTCTGATGTAGATGAAGACTAAATAGTTATAGTTATAATTTTCCTGAGTCATGATAAAAGATAAATTAGATATGAGACTTTAGACTCAGAAATATAGGAGAGATAGAATATTTTCTTTAATTTTGCCAAATACAAATAGACTAGATATTGTAACTGTAATTCTTATTTGATAACTCTTCTATTATATGTAATTTTACTGTGTTAAAGTTAAAACCTTCCTTTTTGTTTAAACAGAAAAGGGGAAGTGCTGTGGGATGTCTTTCTGTATGCTGTGAGTATGTGTTGCTCTGATTGGTTGATAAATAAAACACTGACTGGCCAGTAGCCAGACAGGAAGTATAGGCAGGGCAAACAGATGAGAGAATTCTGGAAAGAGGAAGGCTGAGTCAGGATTCACCAGCCAGACATAGAGGAAGCAAGATGTAGAATTTAGGCAAGTTCACAGGATAAAGGTTTTCATAGGAAAAATTAGACAATTGTGATGTTTTTCCCTTAGTAAAATCAATAAAAATGTAAACTTATTTAATGTGAAACTACTTGGAAGAAGAAACAAAAACTTATTTAAAAAAATTTAAATTCAGGTCAATTTTATGTAGGGCCTACAATTTACAATGCCAGGGAACTAGAAATCCAAGGCCTTCTGTGATGGAAATGGTATCCAGAGCCCATTAGAGCCTGGCAGCCAATAAAATCAATGGCCCTGTGTTAAGCACTTCCTGCATTACAAGGGGACAATTGCTCCTGGGACTTACTACCAGAGAGCAGGAGATGATACAGAGTTTTGTCTTCCCAGCCTTTCAAATTATCCACTGAGTTGAACACAGGAATTATAATTCCTAGAATGAATATAACATTGTGCTGCCCAAGGAAGCTAGAATAAACCTTTAGTTTTATGTTTTTAATCCAGAGCTTTTGTTACTCGCAATTACAAGAATCTTTGAATTGGTCTTATAGTTCCTTAGTTTTGTATATATGTATAGAATGAAAACTATATTCTTCCCAGATGGTACAAGAATTAAATTAGACTATACAAATGAAGAGTGTAGTACAGTGTCTACAAAGTAGTTGAAATTTGATGTAGTAACAGCTATTATCAATGTGGATATTTCAAAACGTGAGAAAAGAAAAGTTTGAAATTATGAAAATTATGATAATTTATACAGCGAATAATACATTTATGATATTCATTCTTTTTGGAGTCAGAATTGATGGTAAACTATCTATCTATCTATCTATCTATCTATCTATCTATCTATCTATCTA